>JAUZNJ010114973.1:0-19679 GCA_034780135.1 Jordanella pulchra | reverse complement strand
CAGTTCAACAAAGCCTGTTAATCTGCTATCAATTGATATCAGGTGTGTGAAAGCTGGGAAACATCCAAGACATGCAGAACAGTGTGCCTTGAGGAGCAGGGTTGAAAAACACTGCCTTAGACCCTAGAAGCACAAAGATGGTGAAGCTGGAATCCCTCCACAACACCGGTGATAGGTACCAAACAGGTGTCATGGGGTCCAAGAAGCATTGGGACACATTACATGAATATAATAATCCAAATCCTGTCAGGGAAGCGGGCAAAGTGCCTAACGACAGTCAAAGCTTCAGCTTCACCAGCCGAGCACTGTAACTGTCGCGGCAGTGGGGACGCTTCTGCGGGGCCGAGGCCCGGCACAGGTAAGGCTAAATCTCCGCCAGGTGAGGAGGCATAGTATTTCTGTCATAATGATTCCAAGCAGACATGTGTCCAATTTTGGCCAAAGAAACAAAAGAGACGAGGGATCATACATGAGCAGAGACTCAGTGGGTTTAGTTCCAAAAGTTAAAGATAGTAAAAACACCAAACATTGCAGGAGCAGAAGACAGCAAGCCAACCACACGTGGGCCATCCTCAAAATAGCAGCCAAAATAGTTTGGTTACACTGACCAGAGACTTGGCCATTATTCTCAAAAATTTATGCAAGATCATGATAAAAGCAAAATACTTTTGCCATATTGCCCACCCCTAGTCCCTGATATTGACTTCAGATCAACAGTTACTCTCTTAAACTGCACATTAGTAGCTTGCACAGCAGTTCCAGCTGTAATAATGTGAATAATGAGAATCCACCCTGTACTACTTCTCTAGCTTAAATTATTCGAGTCTAAACAAAACATGTAATTGTAAAAGTTGCCGAATCCAAGCCAAACCAAAATAAACATGGCAGCACGGCGGACATACTTGTAGCTATTGCTATCACATCTGTTTTACCAGAACCCACGATTTCATCTTTGCAAGACGAACCACAACAGCATAACAGCATAAGTTGATGTGGTTTCTCATGGTGTCTGTTGCTATTTCATTTGTTACCGTTAGTGGCTAAAATCAAACTTTGGTGGTTTGGCACTAAGTGTTGCTTCGGCCAATCAGCTCAAAAGGTTATGCTGAATGTCCCAACAAATTTAATATGGGCAGTCCCAGATTAATAAATTATTGAACTTAACCTGTGCTATGCATAATCAATCTGGCTTGTGAGGTTACGATATCATCACCATAACATTATTTATTATTTTATCAGTTCAGGGCCCATAACTGGAGCCAGTACCAGTTCTACAGGGGCTTTGGCTCCTGTTGGCCTCTTTCTGGAACAGCCAATGTTACCTTTTCTGCTCTTATGTTTGTTAACTTTAACAATGAAAGAGAGTAACCTTTCTCACAAAAATGTTCAATTTGAGGATTAAATGCAGACATTGTTATAAACTACTGTTTTAGTAAGAGTTGTTCACTAATATGTTCAAATATGTTGTATGCGTTCTTTTTACAATGGAGAATTGCAATGGATTGGAAAAAAATTGGGGGCCTTGTTTTGCTTTGTAACTCTTAGATTTCAGCAGATTACTCAGAACTCTGTTTCAAAAAAATGAGACATTATCATTCACCTAGAGCCTATATTATGATGACAGGGTGTGAAAAATGGGTCAGTGTGACCCATCATTATATAGACTCTGAAGCTAAATACTCAATCATGCGAGCCCATAGGGAAGACACCAAGATCTGCAATAGCTCAGTAACACTGCTTGAAAGAAAGCTCACAGAGGGATGTGAGAGAAGACATATTCCAGAGATCTTAAAAGACATAATCCTTCAGTCAGCACACACAAAAGACACTACAAAACTAAAGAAGTTACATCATTTCTAAAGACCCTTTTGATCATTTGCCTAACAAATCTTTATTCTACTTGGTAATGCTTTGTCTCCTTTTTAAAATTGCTATTCTAACAATACCTTTGAGATTAACTGAATTAAATCCAGATGTAAGAACCAAAGTGGTAGTCCACAATGAGTATGAGGATATCTTATTGTTTCATATGCTGCTGCTGCTATAGGGGCCCATAACACAGCAGATATTGTTGTTTATAGGTTTATACATAAACTAGTCCTAAATTTGCCATTTCTTAAAAAACATAACATGTATTCAAATTTTGCTCTACCAGTCAAACAGTTGTTAATAGCTTAATATTCTGTCCAGTAGCTAAAAAACAAACAAAAAAAAACAGCTAGAGAATGGCAAAAACATAGATCCATTATTTAAATCACAAACCGATTTCACATTTCTTTCCCCACCTGGGGAGAAAAAAAAAACGCTTTGTGTGAGATAATTACAAATATGTCTTTTAGCCACTTCAATTTCACTCCCACTTACAATTAACTATAACAACAGACAAATTAATTTCAGCTCTGAAATTTATAGCTGTCAGACAGTCTAGGTCATAGCTTGCAGGGGCAATCAGCAACCAAAGCTGGAATATCACTATGCATTGGAGTTCAGTTAAAATGTACATGAATATTCTATGCTTGCAAAAAACCATAACAATAAAAAAGAAATTGAGATGTCCCCAAGACTAATGCAACAGCTTCATCACAATTCACTCTTTTCATCCTAATTTTTGAATGAATACAAAAACGCTTATTTTTTGTGAAAATTTAAAGTACCCGCATATGCAATTTAGTAAATAGGAATAAATTAAACTGGCTCATACAGTAATGAACATGAGTGTGAGATGCGAAGGTGAACCTAAACCTAATGTTCAGGCTAAATTTGTCAGAACCCACTTCTTTATCTAAAACAAATGACCAAGGTTGAATCATTGCTGTCATTATATCATTGTGAAACTTTAAATGGGATTTTTTATTAATTCACCTTTTTCATATGTAACAACTTATATTTGGGTCTCTTCTGCTTCTAGACATAGTTCATGTGCAAAAACCAACACCAAAAAAAAAATAACAAAAACATCCAGTATTATTTTTGGCAATAAGTACAGTTAGTGCCTGGAAAACAAGCCATTTCAAAAGACTCCCAATTTTGTCATCAAAATCAGTGGGCACTGCCATGCACCTAGCAACCCAAGCTGGCCCTAACATGAAATCGAGAAACACCGGCAACCAGCAAAGTTGTTTAGTGTAGTAGCGTCTGGAGCTATTTTCATGGCATGACTTTATCCCCTTTGCATCTTTATCAGATATCTCTCTAACTTCCTCAAGACATGAAGTGGTCTACTAGAGCCATTCTGTTGAATTTATAACAACAATTCTCCTCAAAAACACAACTTAACAGTCACAATGTTCACACAGAAAATTATAAAGTTATAATGGTTTAGGCTACTGTAATAATGTTAAAGTTCTTGTGGACTATACAACTTTGCACCACCAAGCTAAATCAGTGACAGTGACAAACATTGAGATATGAAAAAATGAAAATTCAACCACTGAAATCCAAAATTCCGTCTAAAAAAGTAAAAATTTTATGATACTGACATTTTTAGCAGCAGCTCTTTTCAATGAGAGTTGTTTTCAGTGTCACTGCAGAGTTCCTTCAGCTCCGAAGTCACTAAAAGCTGGCACTGTTTTTGCATCTGGGAGCTGGGCTAACCTGACGGCTCCTTCTGGGTCCTTCCTTTTTTTCCGGTACTCTTAGTCATCTACTTGCAGTAAACTAATGGTGGCCTCCAGTTCCAAGTAAGGGTAATAATTTTGTTATTATTTTCAAAATGACAAGTAATCCCGTAGGTTTAGTTTCAAATTAAGCTAGTTTTTGTTTTAAGTTTAGTTTTTCACAGAGGACAATTTTACTGCTCAAAGTTTGCTCTTCTATATCTCATGAGACATATTTCAGTTTATCTCATCTCAGCCTCATTTTAGTTTCTATTTTTTCTCAAATGCTTGTCATGTGTTTCTCCTAAAAGTCACAAAAATAAGGTGAGACATTAACATTGCTGTACAGGTGTAATAGTTAAGATTTAAAGGAGATACATTGCAAAACTTGAATTTCTCATTTTCATATCCCGTATAATGGTAAAAGGTCTCTACTTATGTAGCGCTTTTTCAAGTCAGGAGACTTGACCAAAGCACTTTACACTTTGAAGTCATTCATCCAGTCATCACATTCCCACATTGTAGCCACAGCCTCTCTGGGGTTCACTGACAGAAGCAAAGATGCCGTACACAAGCGCCATCAGGGCCTCTAACCACCATCAACTCTCTTCAAATTAAAGGCTGGAGCTGGGCTTTAACACACAACCCTCTTATTGGGCTCCTAAACTCCTGTATCTAATGGAGTATCCAAATCGAGAGTGCCTCCACTTTGGTGACCAAAATTTTTCCAAAAATTGACATGTTTTTATAGCCAGGAATTAAGAATGTATTTACTTTTCTTCATGACAGGCAAAAAATTCAGATCTTTTGCCTTATAATCCTCTGTCATGGTCATGCCTAAATTGATAATCGTGTATTGACAATAACTAATTTTCATAAATTTAAGTAGTAGTAGTTGTTTTACTGTGCCAGAGGTTTCTTCAGCGAGCACTGACCCCTTACACAGATGAGCTAATACTTCTTCAAATTGGCAGAGCCTGTGTAAGTTGTCTAAAGTATTTTAGACAAACAAACAAGACTTTCCCCACTTATGCATGTATGTTTCATGTATGTATGTAGGTTTCAAATTTAAAAATATATTAAACCAGGCACTTAAAACAAGTTCTGATCCTAGGGGAAGGTGTAATGACTTACGTGGGTTAATATAAACATAGCAACATCCAGATTATTTTCCTTGCTGCTTCAGCATCTTTTAACTTTCAATACAAAGATACAGAGAGAGAATAACATGGCTAGTTCATTAGATTTTCAAATGAACATCCATGACCTCGTTAAGCAACTCCACAGCAAATACTGTTTAGAACAAAATGTAATAGAATATAGAAAAACACTAAATGAAACAAATACAGCATCTAAATATATCAAAGTAGAAACTGGGAGACATTTTAAAACTTTTCTGAATGTTTAGAGACTCCACGTTCAAAGTATGTATTTTACAGCTAACCAAGAATTTGGTATGACATGTCCCTTTAGGTTTTGCTTCCATATTAAAAATAAGCTTCTTCTTCAGCTCCTCAAAAAGCATAAAGAAGAGCTAACTCTCCTGAGATGATGAACCTTATATAATTTGAAAAAAAATACCAAACTGCTTAGCTTGATGAGAAGCAATGAAAATTAATTATCATGTGTGATCTTTCCTTCATTTGTCATGTTTCTGCTTGTGTACCACACAAAATCCCAATAAAGTAAACAATAAATTTATTATTGACATTTGTCCTTGGAAAAGAGTTGAAGTTGTATGAATACTTTCCAGAGTCATTTGCTTTGTCAAACAAGAGTATTGCAAGACCAGTGAGCAAAAATTGTTGGCAGCATTCTACAGAGATGTTTTAAATGTCAAAGATATGCCTTGAGAAAGAAATTCCTTTTGCAGCCACTGGAGGAAGAAAAACACTGTAAGTTACAGTTGTAAAACCTATGAAAGTAGTCTGCAACAGTAGCTAACTTTTCTGGGTTAGTGTATAGTGTGTGGTACATTGTCATTTGTATGATAATCACATAGATTGTTTTTTTCCTGCTGTCTTTTGTCTCTGAATACCACGACTGTCAAGGCTTTCTCATATTGAATGTAGTCTGTGTCAGCTCCAAACAACCTTATCAAGGTCTACTGGTGTGTTAATCCTCTTAAAAAGAAAAGACACATTCTAACATAAAGGTGTTTATTTCCATGCATACTAAAAATGTTCCTTTCTTTCATGATAGTTCAGATTCAAGAAGGGTTAAAATAAAACGGATGTTATTTGAAGACTGCTGTTGTGGATTGGTTTAAAGAGTGATGGGAAATGTCACCAGACACTGCATCAACATACAGAACAACACAGAACAACACAAATGCTGTAATAATGAATAATTTGACCTTCAATAATGCAGTTAAAGCAAAAAATACTCTTAGTATCTGAAATGGTGGGGAAATGATCAGGTGTACATATTAGGTACATATTGGGTAGGAAAGAAAGAGAAAAAACAATGTGCATTTGAAAAATTACATTTTGGTTTTATTATTTGAAGATTCATATGCTCGCCAAGAACTTGACTATAATAAAAAAGGAAAGAGTAAGAAAAATAATGTAAAATGAATCTAAATTATTCTCATTTGT
The DNA here is from genome assembly GCA_034780135.1 of Jordanella pulchra. Classification (NCBI taxonomy): domain Eukaryota; kingdom Metazoa; phylum Chordata; class Actinopteri; order Cyprinodontiformes; family Cyprinodontidae; genus Jordanella; species Jordanella pulchra. The sequence goes on along the minus strand of JAUZNJ010114973.1, from coordinate 13,486 downwards.
CATTTGGAATGGAAATAATTATCCCTATCGACCTTGCAAAGTCAAGCAACCACTGTCTGTTTACGCCCCCATGCTGGAGGTCATAAAAAGCACCTGCATGTGGCGTAATACAGCAACATATTTGTTACAGAGATGTAATAAAAAAAGGAGTGGAGAATCTGCCAACCCATGTTGAACATTTAGACGGGGAGTTAAACAGCACTCCATTGCCACCATTGCCAAAGTTGTCTTGTCAAGAGTCCAGGATCCCTATAATTTACATGATAGCTTGTTTTCGCCGATTCAAGACTGCTATCCATCAAACATCCCCTACTTCTTCTGCTACGACTTGTACAATTAATTGGTTAATCACCAATCTTATTTTTAGGAAAAACACTGAAGGCTTATGAAAGTTTAGATACCTACAGGTATTTTGTGTTATTCTGGCGAGGGGCGCTACATCCTTGCCTCTCTTGACTTGGCAACCTACACAACACTCTTTGAGGAAGAGGGGGACTGTCTGTTTTGTGCCTTGTTCTGATTTCAAACACTAGGTGTTATTAGTATTTATTGTTCTCTTCATGAATGGTGACTTGAAAACGATTTTTGCAGTAATTTAGACTTCTAGAAGTATATTTAAGCAGGATCAGATTAAGTTAAATAGGTGCATGAATAGAGGACAGCTATTAGTCCTGTATAGTCCTTTATTGTTTGAACATTATATGGTAAAACTTTAGCAGAAAAAAATATATTAAAAATAAGGTAGCTGCAGGTGCAGGATCAGTGCATTATCAATTTATCTGCAACAGGGGAAGCTAACAATGGAAATTAAGCCAAGAACATAGTGAGCTGCCTTTTGTGCACCTAATGTAGTTTGAGGTCATATTGTCCAAAAGTAAGCAGATGTAAGGACTTTTCCTTGAGGAACTATTACAGTAACAACAACAGGAAATGTGTGTCAGCTGTTAGACAGAAAATTTTTAAAACCATCTCAAGATCAAAAGTGAGTTCAGAGCAAGCAAACATGGCCTATAAGGAAGATCCAATTGTGTTACCTTGAGGATGAAATTTAACACATGAAAAACATTCAAAAACAAGAAAAGGATTATGAGAGTGCAGACCTCTGCCAAGCAGCTCGTTTGTTTGTTTGTCTGTCTGTTTTCAAAATAACTTGAAGTGTCACCCGGTCTCCACAAGTGATTGTATATCCTCACAAATTAGAATATTCCTGGGAAATTGGTCTTACACTGTCCCCACAAGGTAACAAATATACAGCAACTCACACGCTTTATCACAACAACAGCGTTAAATCCCTCAGGAACTATTGCGACAGAGTCATGAACTTGATATGGAATGTTTCCTCTCTTAAGGCACAGATAAAATTGGCTTAGGTTTGATGGTTATCACTTATAAAGACTGTCAGTTCCTTGGTGGCATATTTTGATTTAATTAATTTGGACCTAATAAAATATGGTGAGGAAATGGATTCACTTCTGTAGGATTTTAATAGAGTGATCACTTAGCTTGTTAATATGTTTTAAGTAAAGGTTCTACATGAGATGTTAATGTCTTACCATCTTGAAATAAACTAGTTTGTTTCACTCCCTGGTCCGAGACAGTTAATCAAGCCACGCTGAATGGAGGTGACATCCTATCCTGCATAAAGCAGATGTTGTTAATCTATTGCAGCTCACTAATGCAAGTTTCTACCAGCTGGTTCCTAGTGTTTCCTTTTTCAGCAACACAAAGTCCATCTGTTATGTTCTCCTTATTGTGAGGTTATACAGTAGAGCTTGATTAATTAAAGAGGACTTGATGTTTGAAGCCTAAACTTTTTTTAGAAAGCTTATAGTAGGCTCAGGTTATGCTGAAACGAACATCAGCACACTGCGTCAGTCATGTATGATTTAACAAGTCAAAACAACTCTGCTTACATGAAATAATGGCGAAGCACTAATGAGAGAGGTTCAGAGGGACAAAACAACAAAACATCATCAATGCTAACCCAGTGTGACAAACAGCAATAGGGGGAAAGAGGCAACATAGCTTGCCAGCAGGGAGTCAGACCTAGCTTCTTTTGCCAATGGGAAGGAAGCCAAATGCCGGTTGTTAGCAGGTTGACCCGTGTTTGAAAAACCTGTATTTACCTGCTAATTTCAGTGGGAAAGAGGCTAAAGACTGCTGGTGGACAAAGGGGACCACTTTCAGCATTCTACTTTGTTCCATCTCTATTCTCACGTTCTACAGTATTTGTTAAGTCCCACAGATAACTTTATGTTCTGTCTGCTTTTTTTTATCATAGTAGCTTCATCTTGTCTGTTCCAATGTGGCTGTGACACCATCAAGGAGAGAAAATCAGCTGGGCTGCTGCCATTAACACCTTTGTTTCTAGATGTTGGAGCTTGACCTGTTTTTTTAGTGTAGTCATTGTTGTGCAATTTGACCAACAGATTATTAATATATGAAATAATTTGAACTGGAAGTTACAGTTTATGAATATGTCATTCAAATAAATGAAGGGCTAACTTAATTAATGATAATCTGGCTTGGAGTGATAAATAATCCATGTATAAATAATCACAGACAACCACAGCTTAAAATATATGTATCTTTAATGTCATAATAAAGACAGTGAGCCTGGTTCTTCTGGAGGTTTCTTACTGTTAAAAGGGAGTTTTTCCTCTCCACCGTCACTACATGTGTATCTGGTGTGAGGGATTGCTGAAGAGTCAATGAGTCAATGCAATTAGTTGGTTTTCATTAGATAGAAAACTTTGAAACAATCTGACTGTATGATCTGGTTGAATTGTCTCTGCAACATGCCTTGGGATGACATGTGTTGTGAATTGGAACTATATATAATAAACTGAATTCAAATTAAATGTTCTTTGCATATCCCCCCAAAAAAGACTTACTCCTTGCAGTGTAACATGCAACCAAAATGTATTTACTATGTAGGCCAAAAAGCATTAAAGAAGACATATAATGAAAAATATTTCTTTTAGCTCCCACATAAATATTGTTGGATATAGTTGCAAAAATCTAATAGAGTTGAAGTTGGTATCTCCACGTTGTAGCGGTGGTATCAGATGCAGTTTTTCAGTCTGTTAAGGTATCTCCATTCACTCTTATGTTCTATCTATTATCTCATGGTATTTGAGGAAGAAGCATAAAGCATGATCCCACACGAGCATGTTGAACACACTTGATTATGTGAATAATTTTTTTAAGGTACCAATGCTACTAAATGCAGTCTATATGGCAAATACCAGTGCGCCACTGACAGCACACATTTTAAACTCTATAGTTAAATGACAAAGTACCGCAAAGTGGACACACTGTCCACTAAAACCTTTATGGAACTAATATGTTTCAACCAATTCAATCCAAATTTACTAGTTTTAGACAAGGTGTGGATCTACACAGTCTGAGGCTTCAACAAAATTTTCAAGGGCGTTTTCATTGGGTTTTACAGTGATCATTTTTCTCTATTTGATCACCTCTAAATGACCAATTGTAACATACAAAGAAAAATAACAAAAAGAAAACTATGGGTTACTACATTAAATTTCCTGTTGGGATTAATAAAGTATGAGTGACATTGAATTAGATTTAAAAATAAAGCTTCCACTTTAAAGACTTTTTGTCATACAATCTTTTTTTTAACTTCCTCTTGTAAATTTGGAGCAAAACTTTATTTAGTTTAATCAAACATGTAGGTGGTAACTGAAGAAAAACTTGTGTTTGAGGGGTCAATCACATGATACATAAATCAATTTGTACTTAATTTTATAACAAATATTTTTATCTTAAAAAGTCATTTTTCCATGAATGTATATACAGTTCCTTGCCTTTTCATTGAGTCACACCCCGGCACATCTCTTTGAAGAATGACAGACAAACATGAAGATTTAATTTATATGGAATTAACTAACTGGACTAAGCTTTTCTCTGATTTATGAGATAAGTGCTACAGTGAGGCTATTTGTTTTTTAGGCTCCGTTTTAAAGAACAAGCTTTTCTGCTCTCCGATGCTCACTCTCAGTCAACTGGCCCTGCAATGCTAGTTCATGTGTTTCCAGGTCCACTCTGAGGCCTATGAGGGAACCTGACTGCATCAGAGTAGAGATAAATGCGGTTTAAGGGATGTTATCGCCAGGAAACAAGAGCATGTTGCATGGCTGGATATCAAGGGGGACAAGCATCTCCATGTCCTGAAAATGTTCTAAAAAACAAAAGAATTTTTTTTTTATTTTAGTTTCCAAAATTAATTAATTAATTAATTATAAATTAGTATGGATTCAGGCAATGTATAAAAATTCATACATTATTTTGTAAAGTAAGATTAACATATGTTTGATTTGAACAAGATTTTAACAGTGAGGTAACTAATTATAGTTTTGATTCAGATACACATGTCCCCACCCCCCCAATTAAAAAAATATCAGAAAGAAAATCCTTAAATCGACTATCATCAATTAATTTGGTGATTGAGTTATGTTAAGTGTAGCATACAGACTCTGAATCATGTTATTTCTTCAAATAACAACTGACTCAGAGCAGTAATACAAAAAGACTAAAAAGTAAATATACATTTTTCATTTAAGATTTAAAAAAAATCCATTGTCTGTAAATATTCTCTGTTGAAAACTAAAGTGGCATAGCTTTAGGTTCTAAAGGTTTTAAGATTCTTAAAAAAAATCTTCCATTAAGCTTTCTTTCCTATTTGATTATTAAGTCTGAATCAGACTTTTCCTCTATGTTATGTTTCTCATTGAAGATTTTTAAGTTTTATATCATCTAGGAAAAAAAATATAACCAACCACTTCTTGTATCCCTCCAATTGTGGTCAGGATAAAGCCGTATCATTAATTATTTTTTCTGATTACGTGAGGTAATCCTTCCAGATATGAGATGCCAAAATTGATAAAAAAAATAATTTCCATGTCCAAGCTGTTGGGTGTCATAACAAAGCATGTTATTTACAGGGCAGGCAGTGCTGTGATTTACTTGTCTGACAACGTAAACAAAAAACAAAATAGTAAATGAGCTCTATGAGTATTAAACTGCAGTTGTTGCAGTTTATCTAATGCAGCTATATAGCCTCTAGTACATAAAGCTTCTGATATCAAACAGTTCTGTTTCTGAGCGTGTTTATCCTGCCCATCAGAAAGAAAAAATGCTAACAAAACAGCGTCACATATGTAGAAGCAGAGCTATCATACTTTCATAACATGTAGAACTCTGATTTTTATTTTAGTATACAGATATACTGTCGCATAAGACAAAAAGTAATAGACATCTTTTTTCCCTCTACTCCACTTACCAGAAAACATAAAGATATTAGAGACTAATTATAAAAAGATGGTACACTGATTTACATAAACACTAAAGAGGATGTACACTTCAAGTCTTTCTTAATATTACCATGACAAAGATTAGAGAGAAAAACTAAGAAAGATAACTTTTATCTGTCGTCATTATCAAAATCAATAGGATAATATCTTCTTAAACAATTAGAATACTACAGCTGATGACATCCAGAAGAGGAGTTTAACATAAGATAACGATCTGATTAAAAAACCCAAATCAAGTTAAAAAAAAGGGTTTTACACATTTCCACAACTACAGCTCCTGTGGGATTCTAATAGGAAAAAGGTCTAAAGATGAAACAGAAGTGACCCACGTACATTGTTACTGCAAAGAAAGGATGACTGATAAGGGAAGTAAAGTTGTTTCTACTGTAGTACCGTATGTGAGATCACTTGCCAAAAATCAAAAAGACAAGTGTAAAGTAAAGCCTATTATACATTTTGTTGAAATTGGCAACTTTATTTTCCATGAAATGTATTTTCTTCAATACTTTTTCTGAATGTGTATGCCTAAACGTTCACTATGCTTTGAGACACTAAATCCCCAATATCCGCCCCAGCATAATAACTAGGAGAGTAAGGAAATCAGTCTGATCAACATGAAATGGAAATCATTCAAGCAAAACAGAGTGTATATTTGCAAAGAGATATACACAAACCACAGTGTTCAGTCTTTTTAACACAAACAGAATATTTTACCAGGAGTCTGGCTGTTTCTTCCAATTCTAACCTCAAGAGATGTTCTGGCCAAAACCTTTGTCAGCGGTTGGTGTTGTATGACACACTCCTGATCCAACAGATTACTAGTTTTCTTCAAAATAAGTCAGTGGCCAAGGTTAGGACATTTTAGCTTGTCACTTAGAGATTTGGCTTCAAATGTAAAGTGCATTATAAATAAAATTTATTATTATTATTACTTCTATGTTTTGATAACTAAATGCAAATCCTTAACAGTATCTTTTATGAAATACAAAATCTTTTCTTAGGCAGATATATTTTGTTTATTTGTTCTGTAATTACCTGAATTTAGTGACAATTGTTCATCCAAACTATAACTAGATACAGATTTTTACTTAAGTATTCATGTCGTTTTAGCTGTTTTTACATTTTACCACATTCATCTATTTCACTTATCTGTCAGGATCACAGTAGGCCTGGTGTCTATCTCCAGGCAGCACATGAGCAAAAAGTAGGGTACACCCCGGGCAGTTTGTAAGTCTGTTGCAGCGCAACAGTGACATAAAACCATGCACACATACGCAGTCACACTTATGGGCAAATAAGAGACACCAATTAACTTAACAGACATTTTTTTGGGCTGTGGGGAGAAACCAGAGTACCTGGAGAAAACCCACTGACACAAGGGAAACTATGCAAACTCAATGCAGAAAGACACTAAGCCGGGAATCAAACCCAAGATGTTCTTGTTGCACGGCAACAGTGCTGCAAACTGCACCACTGTTTAGCCAATTTTTACCACATTACAACAAAAATGTGTTTTGGGGGGGATTTTAATGAAGCAGATAAACACCAAGTAGTAACTAATTGTGGCATAGAAAAAGGAATACCACAGTTTTCAGGGTATTACAACATGAAATATTCTATATATATTTGCTCATTTAGGAGTGATTATATCTGTGAACATCAAATTCTCAATGTGATTAAAAACTTGACTTTAGCCAGGATTTTTTTAACCATTCAGCAAATATTTAGAAGGCCAACATCCTGGTAGAAGTGAACCTGTTTTGAGTAGATTTTAACTGTACAGAAAAATATAAATTAGAAAGGAATTATTTTGAACCTCTTCCAGCTTCAAAATCTTGTTTAAAACATTTAATTGATGAATTTTAATTACCTGATGTGAGGAGGGAAATTAATTTTAAAAGAAAACAATGCACTGTACATAGGCCAGGAGTACAGCTGGACAGGTTTCTGGATAATCAAACCAAGATCGAAGTTGTTTTAAAAACCTCAAGTCCAAAAAACCCGCTTTAGTGGAATTGCTGGGCTCAAAACACAGGGAGCTTTGGTTCGGTGTAGATACCAGAAGGTTGCTTTGATGGACACTCCTACAAAGTTTTTGTTACCCTTGGAAAAAAAGAAAGGACAAAGCATGGTTTGCATGGTTTAAAATCAGCTCTTTTGACTGCAGATGGTGACATCAGGCGGAGAGTAGCACATTATAATGCTGAGCTATAAAGCACTTGGTACACAGAGGGTGAAGAGCTTTTTGAACATTTCTGCAGGGGACACCTGAGGGTTTCTGTGAAGTTCACCAAGGAGTTTGGAGACCCTTTAACTCTCAATGAAGTTCATACTGCGCTGCAAAGTATGGAAGGAGGGAAATCACCCGGCATTGATTGACTTCCATGGGAATTTTACAGGGCTTTCTGGTCAGACATGGGAATTGACATCATGGAGGTTTTTGAAGAGTGCTTTTTCAACTGACTTCTACCTCAGAGCTACAGGAGAGTTGTTCTCACGTTGCTACCAAAGAAGATCTTCAGAGCATAACAAAAATGCCAAAAAGTTTCTTTGTTCTGTACAGATTATAAACTGTTGTCAAAACTGCTGGTAAACAGACAGAAAAAAATTATTGATCAGATCATCCATTGGACTCAAGCTTACTGTCTTCCTGCCATATCTATTTTTGATAATATAGCTCTAATTGGAGACATTTTAGAGGTGTCATTAGGTTGTAGTGATGGTTTGATATCTTTGGACCAGGAAAAGGCTTTTGACAGGGTTGAAAACCATTACCTCTGCAAGGTGCTGGAAAGGTTTGGTCTCGGCCCTGAATTTATTGCCAAGATTATGGCTCAGTATGAAGATATTGAGAGTGTACAGAAAACTAATGGCTGTCTGTGTAAAACATTTAAGGTTACAAAAGGAGATCAACAAGTTTTTTATTTATCTGGAATGTTTCTATGTTTTTTCTATTGAACCAATGTTAAAGAATATTGGATCATATATTGATGGTTTGACTTTGCAGTTTTTTTATGTGTCCTTTATTTTGTCTGCATATGCTGATGAGGTTATTGTGATCATTAAAAATCAAGAAGAAAGAAAAAAATTAGGGTCTTAAATTAGGCTGTCTAAGATTAAGAAAGATGTAACCGAGCTTTGTCCCTTTTGTCAAAAAATGGAAACTTAATTCTTTCTTGTTTTGCTCAGATGTGAACAATTTGTTCCAGTGTTTAATATGTTTAATAATGTTTTCAAAAAATGTGGAGTTGTTTGGTCTAAAGTGACTTTTATTTTTTGTGCTGGCAATACCAAAATCGATGCTATAAAGTAGAAATTGTTTAATGTTTAGGTATGTCAAGCAAAATGTTTAACTTACATTAGCAGAAGAAAAAGGATGAACAAATGTTCCAGTCAAGTCTCCTGACTAGACTTAATCGCTATAAGTACAGGCCATCTACCATTTCTAATAATATGGTGCGTTCTGTGGTTGATTGACAGCTAATATTTAACCCTCTGTTCATGTAATGTATAAACTCTGTTACTATTGGAAAATAAATGGAGTGTTAAAATCAATCAAAATCTTTCTTTCTTTCTTTCTGTTTGTCTTTGTGTCTTTCTTTGTTTCCTTTTTACAAATATATTCTACATTTTAATTCTCTCTTATGGAAAAGTAGATCAGCAGAAAGTCGTGTTTTCAAGTTTGCCCAAAGTCATTTTCAGGACACAGTAATCAGACTAAGGAAAAACAAAACTGAAGATTTCAGCATAAACCCAAACATTAAGTAGAAACTGGTCTCTATCTCTTTTAATGCCATTATCATCATTGAGCATAGTTATGGCAGCATCATGCTGTGGGGATCATCAAGTACAAGACAGCTGACCTGATGGAAAATTAAACATGAACGAAGTTTGTCAAAAGTATTGATACTATGAAAAGTATCAACAATCAAATGTGTCTGGATACTAATTCGGCATGGTATCGATACTCAATGCATGTAGTTAACTATTGTTTTTTGCTAATACTTTTGTTATAATTAATTTAAAATTTCTAGAATATTTGCATATTAAAAGAATACCCAAAACAACCTAAAAAAATGTCGAATTGTGTTATATTTGGGTTAAATATTTTGCATATTTTTTTACACTTATACAAATAATACAATGTCTGATTCTGTTAAGAAAGCATGTTCTATGTGGATAATAAAAAAACCTGAGTTTTTCATTTTAATGAATATTTATTCGTGCCTTCAATTGTTTGGCCTTTTTATTCCCTTAGAATAAGAAAAATCATGCTAAGAGAAATACAGACCATTAAAGGTCAGAAGCTATATTATACAAAACACACCAGAAAAAACAACAAACTCTGGTTGATACATTCTGCTCATTTTAATCACAGAACCACTAAAATATACCTTTAGGAAGGGAAATGTGTGGCATTTATTGTTGATGAGGTCAAAAGGTCATCTTTAGATATACAATTTTACAACACAAGTATGTGTTGAGTTATGATCGCAAATATTTACATTCAGTGTAGACAAACCTGAAATAAAATATAACATTTTAATTCATTTCATAACATGCTTCATTATCAACTATTTAGTACAAAATTAAATAGAACTCACTTGTAAAACTCAACTGTTTACATTTTCACCAAGAAGGGATATGGAGGTTGTTAATGCATCTTTGGGTCTTATTGGGTCATATGGTGGTAATAAAGCTTTTCTCTCTTTCGTCCCATTCATCCTACATACAGCGGAAGCATGAACTGGGTTGTGTACGTGAGGTTAAACAGACAGATTGGTAGTCATTTTTCCATGCAAGGAAACCTACTGGGTTTATATAGTATTTACAAGGCCTAACATTGCTTATTTTTATCTTTATTACAAGCTTCATCCACCAACATCAAAAACACTCCCTAAAACGATGCAGCAGCAAGGCTGAAGTGGAGCAAAAAAAAGCCTTTTGTTGTAGTAATGGGATTCAGAATAGGACATTTTATATCATTAAAAACTACAGGAAACACAGTAAAAAGCACTGAAAGGACTTTGTCAAATTAAAACTTAAAGGTCAAAGGACTAAACACAATTCAAAATACATAAAACTTCTAGAAATGTTGGTGATGATCTACAGCATAATCCGGATGCAAGAATTTATGCAGGCAAAATGCAGGAAAGTATTCTTTAACATTACTTGGCAGAACAAACAGTTCCCCACTAAACTCGAGGGTGGCAGCAATGACTATTGACAGCTTTAGCATCTGACTCAAAAAAGTCCAGAAGTATTATACTGAAGACAAAAACACAGAAATGATGAGCCATGCCTCGCAAGAAAGCAGGGTGTAGATTTAATGAAGGTGAGAGCAGACAAACACCAGAGGCTGCAGACACGCGCTGTGCCTTATTTATAAACTTACGAAAGGATTTTAAGGAAATTGTCACCAAAGGTGCACCTGTAGGTTTAAGTCACAATATGAGACACAATTTGCTGCTTGGCAGAGGTCTGTGCTTTATGAGTGATTTTTTTCTTTCAGATGATTTGATTTCATTTTCTACAAAATTGGATGCAACATTGTTCAGTTTGACAGTACAGCTTCTCCAGGTGCACAAACTGAGTCTTTAATGTTCTGCTTTAAAATTCATCATCATGAAAATTTTCACATCTGACAAAACTAATTCTGATTCTCTTAGGTAGTAAACTCAACCACAACCAAACAAAATAAGTAAATCATAAAGTGATGATAATAGAAAACACTAGCTAATGATTTCCATAACATAATAAATAAAATTGCAACCAACATAACTAAATTATTTTCATCTGAAAGCTAAACTGGCAAAGGGATAGAATCTAAAATAAAGAATAACCCAATATGTTTGTTTTACTAGCTTTTGATTAGTCATGCAATTCTCTTAGCTTTAAAACTATGAGCTACAGTTCCATAACATTGTAAAAAATACTGTCTCAAAAACTTGAGAATTGCTCTAAGATTGTTTTATAATAACCAGAAAGGCAGTAATTATGTCTTTAAATAGTTCTTGCAAATAGTTAAAAAGTCCACATAAAATAAAATATATTTTACATTTTTTAAATATGATCTAAAATGATATGTATTGTTCTTTTATTTATTACATATATTTACAAGAGATTAGGCAATCATTTAGTGAGGGAAGGAAATCAACCTATTTATCCTGGGTCAGTTCTGACAGATGAGCACATTGTGAAATGCAGAAACATTAGACGCTTTATTCTATATATTTAATCCATCCAACCATATATTTAATTCATGGTCTATATAGTTAATATCCAGAAGCATGTACTTTAACACATTTTTTTACATTTAATAACAAAGGCTAAACACAAATTTACTGATGTTTTCCTTACTAGAATCTTGCAATTCTCATATTTTTCTAAAGATATTACAAGACTATCTTAACTACTACTTCCATCAAAAAACTAGAAGGACCTTTTCCTTGTTTATGTTTCATAGTCCTAAGAAAATTGGAGGTCAGTAGGTCAAACCTCCAAGAAAATTGGACTCTGTAGTGGCCAATAAAAGTCTGATCAGTGTTCCTCTAAAATTCACTGTAAACACAGATTATAGGTAAAAATCAGTTATTTTTACAATTTACCATTTTGTAAAATTCTTCAACATCACATTAAGGCCTCTAGAATACTTAAACACAGTTTATGTATAATATGATAAAACATTGTACACGCTTTGAGACTGGAAAACCTTAGTGTACTTTGAGGTAGTTTTAAAATAGTTAAAAGAAAAAGTATTTTTGTTTGTATTGCCAGAGCATTGTTTGCACAAGTGAGCACACAGTGAAATCTTTCACCTTCTGATCTCCTGAGAGGCAGAACTACAAAACTGGCATTTAATGGACACCTTTAACAACAGAGAGGCTTTGATGTTTGCCTTCAAAGTTGGTTCAGCAAAATTGTGGTCATTCTGTTGTGGCCTGTAGCTATCTCAAGTAGTTAGAAGGGGGATGATGTGTGATTTTATTTAATCTTTCCAGATAAAATATAGATGCCAGCAGAAGAGTGCATTAAAGGGCAAAACAAGTTTAGCAGTCCAGATGTAGACATTGACCTTAAATTGTTTGATAATGTTTAATTCTTTTTGAGAAAATGGTTAAATAAGCAGAAGCACAATGTCTACTGTAATTCAAGATCGATCTAAATATGCAGAAAGGTGCTTTACAAATGTTTTTGAAACTCCTTGATCTTACTGAAATGTTACAAATTACAGCTACATGCTTAAACTGTGAACTATTTTATTTCTTGCCACAGTTTCTCAATTGCGTTTGGGTATGTATATTTTGACTGACTTTTTTAATCTGGAAAACTCCATTACAGCTCACACATAACATTTTGCATGTAGACCAAAATATATACAGGTTCACTTGAATAAAGCATGTTCAACTTATATCTTGTGCCCCTTACGCTTTTTGAAAAGCTTAACAGTTAAGACCAAAATTATTCAAACTTCTGGTAGATTAAGATTTAAAAAACAATTTTTAACCATAATTTTGGCCCTCAGTAAAGATACATGTAGCCACTGGTGCAGCCAAGCCTCCCTAAGAATCTGACCATAGGCTGGGGGAAAATTTCGAGTGGTAAACTCATGTTAACGTTTGAGATGTAGATTAGAGTACACTGATTAAAGTGTAGTCTATACATAGCATCACGGTGATATCACACATCCGAATGCGAGGCTTGTGACCATCTAAGAAAGGGCAAACATTTGCTTAGCAACCGCAGATGTGGATATTCAGACAGTACTCTCGGGGGATTTTACAAATGGTTTGAGTCATAATGATTTAAAAAAAACAAGAAAACCTTCTACCAAACAATAAGGGCAGGTATGAGGAAAAATTTGCTCCAAAGAGTGTTCATATAAGATACCTTAACTAGGATGTAAAAATGACCCTTCTAAGTGGGCGAACCTTGAGTGGCCTGCATAGGGAAAAAGGAACCCACAAAAATCTTGAAGAATGTTTGTTTTTAGAGGTGAGTGTTAAACCAACGCATTCTCACTCCCGACTCGTCATATACTGACGCCTGGGCAATGTCCCCTTAGCGTCACACATTGACGCGTCAGGTACCCCCTTCGCGTCAATATTTGACGAGAAGGGTTCTCTCATTGAATCTTATATAGCCTGCCC
>JAUZNJ010114962.1:0-19683 GCA_034780135.1 Jordanella pulchra | reverse complement strand
GAAATGTTTGAATGCCACTTCAAAGTAAATAAGCCGTAAAATGCCTGTTGCTTTTTTCGTGTCCTTTGGATAGTATGAGTATATTAGCAGTGGCATATTAACGTCGTTGAATAGTGTAGTTGCTGAGGGGGAATGAAAACTCCACCTCAGCTTAATCTACATTTATGCCTTTGAAAGATAAAACGAAGTGACAACTCCTTATGGTATAATACCTGCATACTTTCCTTCTGGCCTTGGTTCCATTCACAGTGTGCACATTGGTTCACATTGACAAAAAACACAGGAAAGACTACTTGCAGACATAAAACTGTATCTATATTTCCCTTCAGATGTAAGTGCAATGGCCATGCCAGCGAGTGCGTTGAGGGGGAACAGGGTGGCCTAGTGTGTGACTGCCAACATCACACAGTTGGAGCCGACTGCCAGAGATGTCACCCCTTTTACCAGGACAGACCTTGGGCCAGGGCCACTGGGGATTCCGCCAACGAGTGTTTGAGTGAGTAGCTTGATTCCTGGGATGCTGTCATGAACCCACTGGGTGCAGCCATCTGGAAAATCCACAGGGCAGTGTTAAATTCTTGTGACAAGCTCAGGCTGTCAGGGGTTGTGTAAAATCTATCAGTGTGCTTTGCCCTTCATCATGAAAAAGACAGAAAAAAAAAGATATCACATTTTTTATAATAGGGCGGGGATCAGGTCCCAATAGAAACTGAATATCAATGACTTTTCTAAGGTAGTCAACCACAGGTTTTACCAGAATTTAAATTTGATTGACAATAATTCAACTGTCACCACTAGTAAAGCTGTACTTTATTTTTTCAGCCAAAAGCAACCAAGCAATGATAAAAGATATTTACTTCCTTTAATATAGTTTATTTTGATGTTTTGTCATTTTAGTTTCATGTTTTTTTTTTTTTTTACATAACCATCCGACTGTATTTATTCTTTGGGCAAAGAAAGCGTATTTAATCTGAGAGGCAACACACCATTCTGACCATGAATCATGGTGTTAGGAGCGTGATTCTGTGGGGATACATCAATCCAAATATCTATGCTTAGAAAGATTTAACTTCCCAAATACTAACTTGCCTTCTTATAAGGACAAGGACAAAACAACCCCCAAACTTCATTGCTCTAATAACAGTAAATGGTGGTTCTATGAAGCATAACATGTTCTTTGATTAAAAATTGTGCACTTCTTATGTTCATATATGTTATACATTTTCAATCAGAACAAATTGAAGTTTGTGGTTGTTATGCGTAAAACATGAAAAACCAGTTCCAGAACAATAAATAATTTTGCCAAGCACTGTAAATATTTAGATTCTTCATTAAAACATACTTGTGTTTTATATGTTTGCTGGAATGCGCTCATCTTTTTTTCCTATATACATAAATTAGAGAATTATCCAGTTTTGCTTACTCAACCATGAGCTTTTAGTGTGTGCTGCCAAGGATGAAATGTAATTGGCTGAGTAATGAAAATCATACAAAAAGAGTGCCTTCCAAATTGTTTTTTTTTTCTCTCTCTCTGTATTTTCAAAATTCTATTAAGAAGCTATCATTTTTTAATTAATCTCACTCTTACTTCCAAGCAGATGGAGTTCTAAATATACTACTGGAACCCAACCTAATCAGTGCTATATATTAAACAAAAAGCTTGATACCAGAAGAAATCAGAAACTATAAAGCCGGTTTACCTGTTCACTTGTGTAGGTAAAAGGTAATTCTGATAACTTTTGCCTCTCAAGAACAGTAAGCATAACATATTCTTTGTAGTTTGGTCCCCCTTTTTTCCTTTACTTTCAGTTCATGATTGCGATCAACAAATGTTGATTAAACAATGTTAAGCACTTAGTACACACTAATGCAGAGTTTAGCCCTAAACATGTACAATGTAATTCAGCATGAGAAAGAGTTCTTTGTTTTACACAAAACATGATATTCTGTATGTCCATGATTCCAGGTTTTTAACAATTTGACAAAAGTAGACAGTCTAGGGAGATATGAAACAGGTTGCTATGTTAAGAAAAGTGAACAAGGCTGTTATAAACTGCCATCAACTGAAGACCACCAAATATTAAACACTTACTAATGGACAGGGGCCAGACTCAAAACAACTGATTGTTGACCTTAGCAAAAAAATCAACCACCTGAACACAGTTCTCTCTATAGTGAGATATAGTAGAAATTCTGGAGTCTTACAAATATATGGGACTGTTCCCTTAACTTTGATAAAAACAGACCAAATTGTTAAAAGATGTCAGCAACAAGTTTTTCTTGTGCAAAAGCTCTGTTGCTTCTGTGTATCAGCCAATATTTGAAATGTTTTTGATAATTATTTTATTGGTTGTCTTTTACCTTTTCTTTTATCTGTTGGTATCACAGACTATCTGTTAAAGACAAAAATAGTCTGAACAGCAAAGTTAAAGTCGTTAGATAACAAGAGTCCAGTTGTCCGACTTGAGCTCTGTTTGGAGGAAGACAATGCTTTAGAAAACTAAATCCATCCTGAACCCGACTAACCATGTTCTCAGAGGTCAGTTTATGCTAATGCGCTCACGGTGGCATTATGTTGTTCCCAACCGAAAACCATTCAAGACTCAAACTCCCTCAGCCATTTGGCTTTTATACTGGCCAGTAGCTGATGATGCCAATGTTTTTTTGTTTTATTATTTTTTTCTACTTTACCTTTGATACACTATCAGTGTTTTTCAATTGTTGTTGAACAAGATTGTGTACTATATAACTTTTTTGATTCATTGCTATGTTGACCAAAGAGAGATTTAAATGGAATTGCCCTTTTTGAGGAACAAATAAACTGCCTTGAATCGCATTCGAATTTGAATTGGACATGGAAAATGTCTTTTGTAGAATTTATAGTCAAAGGACACAAAGATGGAGTTATTTGATGACAGTGAAGGGAAGCATTGCAAGGATGAATCACTCTTGAGGTCTGTTTTGCTACTAGAGGCACAGATGTATTTCACAGAGTCAGTAGATAAAAAGAAGAGAGCTCACAATAAATTAAAGTTACATTTTCTACAAGACATATACAATATTGTATGTATTTGTAAATATAATGTTATACATATACAACAACTTTGATTAATATTTATGTTATAAATGTGTGTGTAGACCTTTGACTCTGTCTGGATTAAATATTATTTGAAATACATTTTAATCATGCATGCCTAATTGCTGTTCATAATAATCACTGTGATAAAATTCATCTCTCTCAAAAACTCTGAACCAGTGACAGCCCAAAGTATTGTGCCAATAATAATAATATCCTAGGTACCTGACCTAAATTGTCTTTCTTTACATTTCTCTTTGAATTAAACAGTTGAAGATTACATTTTTAGCACTGATCTGGGTTTAGCTTGTTAGAATACATAGTCATGTTATGGGTTCAAAAAGTTTGTTTACATGGAAAATCAAATCACCTAAAGCTTTATAAGTTAATTTGTTTTTCTATTCTTTTATCCATAAGATCTACTGAAATTGTGGGAAATCAAAACTAGTGCAGTGTTTTATTCACATTTTAACCCTAGAAAATGGTTAAAGAACAAAATTATTTAACAGTTAGTAAACATTAATTGAGGGGGGGAAACTTGATTGTAAAATCAAAGATGCATGTAGAGTTGAATCCTCTTTTTCTGCTTTTATTTCCACTAGAATGAAAAGTAGCTAATTTTAAACAGACAATAAAGTTGTTTTTAACAGCCTGAGGTATGAGAGGTGTAAGGTTGCATCTGATATGCATCCTGATGGCTCTGCTAGGCATTGTGTTTTTTCTTTCTCTTTTTGTTATGAATCACTTTTGGCCCTGAAATGATCCTAGGGCCTCCAACAAATGTATCACATAGATTATTTAAATGATCAGTTCTGTAACCCAGCAACAGGAGCAAGTGAGCATTTGCAAATATTTTTCTTAGTTTTTTTTTTCTTCTTTTTAATCATGAAACATTTCCTTTGTTTTTATGTCATTACATACCACAAGAAAGGCATCTCTATCCTACTACACTTTTTCTTTTATTCATCCATCACATTCCACAGCCATCTTTTAGGTCTTCAAGTAACTGAACATCATTCCAACTGAATGTGGGCACACTCTATACTGACAACCAGTGAAAAGCTGACATACATAGACAGACAACCACTTTCTCTCCTGTTCACATCAGTTACTATAACCTGCATAAATTTGGGTATTTGGAGGAGACCAAAGCAAGAAGTCGAGGCGGCTGACAGGTCCAAACCTACACCCTTATAATAGAAAAGTGACAGCACTGACTCACAGTGTTTTACCATGGAACAAATATATAATACATAACACTAACATCTGTCTTTTGAAAGCTTTGACAAATTGTTAACTATGTTATTCACCTATAGGTAGTTTCTATAAACATTTGTTTTTAGTTGATCAAATCAGTTACCATAAAGAAAAGGAAGCAAAATGTTCTTGAAAATATGCACTTAGACAAATGTTAATATTTTTTAAATAGTGGTACTAAGCTATTAGATATTAGTTTAGAAAGAATTTTTGGCTTTGCAATTAGCAACTATAATTTTAGAATTAACAATACATTTTATTGCTTAAAACAGAAAGAAATGGACATTAGAGGTTTGCAGGTGTTGAATTTTCAGTAGAGAAATCTGCAGTGCATGCTCCAGTTTGCCCACTAAGCCCTCTCATCTTACCTGTCATCACAACTCTTGTCATTGACAGAAAGTCTTGTTCTTCAACACTTCCTTGGGCGCGTTAAAAGTTTTTTTCTCAACCTCACTTAGCCACACTCACTGAGCTCAACCAAGTGTTTAATATTTTGTTACGGCTGCGGCGGGTCTCTGCCTTTTCTCCTTTTAGGGTCGTGGAGGCAGGCCTTCTGCAGGTGTTATGTTTTTCCCTGATTGGTGCTCTGCTGCTTTAAAAGCTGTCATGCTACTGCAGTCAGGAGGCTTTTCCCCTCTCCCTCCTCAGAACCCCAGTTGGTTTGGTTTGGATCTTATGGATCTTTGGAGTTTTGTTGGGTTTGTTTGGCGTTTGCTTATTTCTAATTGGTTATGGGTTTTGTATTAATCTATTTAGTTTCTTATTTCAGGTAATCCCTTTTCAGGTTTATTTCTTTAACAAAATTTAATACATTTCATTTTTCATTAACTTAAAAAAATCCTTGTGTGGTCTCCATTAATGTTACCCCACCAAACGAGCCAGGTGGACGTAACAATTTATAATAGAATATTGATAATCGTTGAACGTTTTACACTTTTTTTTGCTTTTCCTGCCATTTAAGTCAAAATATCATGCCCCATATTTAAGTGATAGATGCAAAGTAGTCCATAAATATAAATTGGGAAGTAAATGATACCCTGACAAACCAGTTGGTTGTATTATAAACAAATAATGTTAATCTTGATATATTTTAATCAATGTAGAAGCACAACTGTTCTGGGAAGACATAAGAGGTTTTGCTTTGTGAACACAATTCGACAAACAGCATAAAAAAAAATCCGTCAAACAAGTCAAGGATGAGATTTTAGGCAGGCCTATATTTTAACACAGCTTTTAAATCAAAGCAAATACTTTTAAGTCTTCATCATCTCAAACCTTGTATAATCCATCATCTGGGGTGGGTGGGCTATAATTAATCAAATCAAATCAACAACATGGCCATTTTGATGGTGCAGAATCAAACCAGTTTGAATGTCTTGACTTGAACAGCAATATTTCCATATTGCCTGGAACACAGCCCTCTTATTGCATGTTCTAAAATAAATAGCTTGTGGAATTTAGCACCCCATATTCTGCATCTTTAAAGATGCAGAAATTATTTTGGAGTAGTTTATTTGGTGTTCCAAGTAAATTTGTCTGTTGACAGTGAGGCAGAGGGCTTCTAAAGGAACCCCTTCCAACCTTCATCTTCATCAGCCTGTCTGCTAACCGAGTTGCTTTGCAGGTGAGGGTGACTGCATTGAATATATGGCCAATTCAAAATGCTTTACATGAATTAAACTATAAAATATAAGAAAAATAAAACAAAATAAAAGCCAATAATGATAAAAACAGGTGGTAAAACAAATAAAACTTTTGGATCACAACCTCAAACTTGCTTCTTACAACAACAACAATAACAATAATAACAATATCTCTCAGACTAATTTAGCAGCTGTCAGTGAGTCAGTCCCATTAGTCAGCGTAAATTAGTCTTTAGTTTTAATTAAACCTTTGATCTACCTCATTGCTTTTTGTTATGATAAATTTAGAGTGTACAAAGTAACCTGTTTGCTCTTGGACTATGCAGTCTTGCTTTGGTCTGAGTTTAGTAGAATATTTATTAGCCCCTTTTTGTACTACTGCCATCTACACAAATATGGTGTATTTAAAATGACCACAATTTTGTTTGTTAAAGAAAAACTCTGTACAAATTAATATTCTTCTGCTTCTCCTAACTTTTCCTGTATGAATTCTTTTCATACACGTTTTTTATGCACATTTCTAATGCATGCATACACATGCATGCACATGTGCATGCTCAAACACATGCACAGTGTTATTATCTTGCCTTTAAATTACATGTTTTTGGCTAGAACTATGTTATCTATTGATGGTTGCTAGCTGAGTTGTGACGAGTAGCTTAGCTGATTTTGTTAACTTAAGCAAATACCTGAATGTAGCAGCACATGTTCCCTTAAATTTGAATTGAACATCTTAGAGCAGTAAGTAGTAAGCCCCTGCCTCCTCTACCTCTTAAGTTTCCAGCAGATCTACCTACACTGTCTGCATTAGATAATTCTCCTGGGCATCTTTTTATGCACAGTCTAGGGCCTAAACTAGGATGATCCTTACAGAAAGTTAAAGGGCTGCTATACTCCTGCTGTGTGTGTTTTGGGAGACAAAGAGGAGAGATGCGTTAAGGTTTTAGAAAGGCCTGGGATTCAGGTGGGATTTAAACCAGTTCAGTGCTTTACCAGAAAGGCTGACCCAGTTTCCCAGATGTTCTAATAAAATCAAGTGATAAACAGTATCAAACACTGCACTGAGGTCAGATAATACCAGTACTGTGGTTCTTCCACAGTCTCAATTTATACCGATGTCATTGAACACTTAAAACAAGGCAGTCTCAGTTCTGTGGTTGACATGGAAATCTGACTGGAAGACATCAAAGGAGCTTGTCATTGTTAAGAAGGCATTTAACTGTTGAAACACATTAAATTCAATATTTTACTGATCAAGGGGAGATTTGAGATAGGTCTGTAATTTTGCTAGATTAACTTGGGCAAGTTTTTCTATTTCAACAGTGGTGTGGTAATTACAGTTCTTAAGGCCTGCAGGAAAGCACCTGACATAAGGGGTGTATATATGATTCGAATCAAATCAGACTCTAAAACAGGTAAAACCTTCTTAATACAATTTGTGGGTAAAATATAAAGACGGCAGAAACTTTGAAGTTTATTTGGCAGAATTGGGGCATTTGAACAGTTTATTCTAACTTGAGATAGTATTGGTACTAAAGATGACGTTAATTTACAGACTGATTTTCTTATACTTTGTGTATTCTCAATATAGAACTACTACAAAATCATTGCAGGCCTTTTTATATTGGAGTTCTTCAGGCCATGGAAATAGGTGCGGTTTTTAACTTGGCAATTAAGACACAATAATTGTTGATGTTTTTGTTGATTATCTCAGAAAAGAAAGATTCTCCTGCACCCCTTAGTTTTGAATTATATCTGTTAGGTTTCTCCTGTTGGACTCTCCAAGCTTTTCGAAAATCCCTCTTCTCTTTTCCAACTGCTGCAGCCTTTTTCATTGGAGAGTTTATCTTCCCAGAGACAACCTTCACTTTAACTGGAGAAACAGAATCAATGATTTCTGTAACTTTAGAATAGAAATTAACAACCAGCTCATCTACTGCGTTACAGGATAAAGTTGAAGCAGAAGGATAAGCCTGGGTAAAGTTATTAACCATTCTGTCCATGATAATACGCTTTCTTTTAAGATTTCTTTTAGTAATTAGATTAGTGAGAAAAATCGCTTGGTGAGTTGGCAGGGGGGAAATATACATATACAACAGTGGCACGCATTATACTGTATGCTGTTTTTTTTAGTTTTGCTTGTAGTACTTTAAGGTAAGCTAAGTGGTGCACTGTAAATAATATTTTGTATTATCATTGTTTTTAAATAACGTTCATGATCACCTTCGAATACATGGCTTAGAACCTCATTCATCTTTTACGACCACTCTCAAACTGCCAGTACAACACATACAATCTGCTAAAACAACACACAATAACAATCAGAGAATTTAAATCAGTTTAAAATGTCTTAGAATTTGCACAGCATCCATTGTAGATCACATTCCCACTTACTGTACTAAGTAAAGAGAAAATGTATGTACAATCTAGCTCCTCCTTTTTAGAATCTTTTAAAATCGGACACTTAATGTCTTCAGATGCATTGATAACATTGTATGGGAAGAATGGTGGTGGTAATGTTCATGAAAAATGAAAAACAGTTGGGTGTTTACAAAATTGTATACCTGCATAGCTTGTAATGCTAACTATGAGTTGGCAAGTATGTGAGAAGCAAGAGTTGACTCTATGTAAAGATGTGTTAGAATATTATGGGAAACCGTTCTCACTGAGAGCCTCCACTTTGAGAATTAAATCATTTATAGCCTGTCAGTTTGCAGAGGGTCCCTGGAAAATTCATTGTTTGCCTGATGTTATAATAGGTTCAGCCTGAGGCTCTTTCTGTGGGGACACACTTTAAATTCCATCATCATATCTCTGAAGCTGACATATGCATTTGGTTTGAGAAAAGGGATTCATTTCTTTAACCCTACTGAAAAAATTTATAATTTTAAAACCTGTCATTTAAGCATCATCACATACCGCCTAAACTGAGAAGCACAGTAGAAAAGTAGATGTGAGCATCAGAATCTATTTTTTGTTTTGTTGTTTTTGTAAGTTGGACTTCTTGCTATTTTTCTTTTTTTTAGAGTATTAAACAATGTGTCTTTATGGTAACTGACCTAATGATAATTAGCAAAAAGGTAGCAAACAGGTTATTTCATCTAATAATTTTTACATTTTGTTATAGTGTATAATTCTATAAGTCACATCATTACTGTTTGCCATAGGAGCTTGACAGATGTGTTTTTGTGCCTTTTCCGATCTTTATAAAATGTATCTTTATATATAGATATTATTGTTAGTATGACTTTTATTGGGTGTTTTTCTGTCATTCTCAATAAATATAATATTGATAAATAAAAAAAGGTGTAAAAAGCAATGACCTTTTTTGATTAAACTGTAATTCTTCAGATTTGGTTTCAAGTTTAAAACAGTGGCCACATTTTTTCATACTTAGTATATATTAGTTTACATTAAGTCTTGTAAAACAAAAAAAAAATAAATAAATAACAGCCATTCATTACAGATGGCCACTCATGTCAGGAAGAGGAAAGAAACTTTAAACTGGTTCTCTTTAAGGTTTCTTTCTGTCAAAGGGGGTTTTTCTCACTGCTCTACAGGGATTACTTTAAGGCTAATGGCTCAATACAGTCAACTTTCTACTGTCTCTAGATCTTTTTCAAGAGTGACTGTTGCAACTCAGTGACTATTAAATTGGAACTACATACTAACTTACATAAATAGATAAATAAAAAACATTGTTTTAATAAATTTGTTTTAATAATAATCTAAACTTGATGCCATTGTTCAATCACTAAAGTTGAAATGTAATTGTTCTTGAATCTGCATTTCTCATTTAGTATATTGTTAAAACCATATTTGTAACTTATAATTGAAAAACCTAAAAGCATGTTTTTTAAATGAAAGGGAATTTGTTATTTTTCAGAATTATTTTCTCTCTTTACAAATATATACAGTATATAAAAAAAATTACTGAAAACCTGCCAGAGAACTGCTTAAAGAACTTAAGGAGCATAAGTTGGTGAGAAATTATTATTTATCAGCTTCATGAAGTAGTTTTATTCAACCATGATCTCAATGTAGTGCCAAGGGATAGCAGAAGGAGGAGGGTATAGGAATAATAATAAAAGGTACACTTTTTAAAGATAGGAGTGTGTTTTTCTTAACTGACTGGAATTTCAGTAAGAAATAGGTAAATGAACATTTTTAAAAACTAAACAATATCTAAATGGTGTAAGTTTGATTTCGGTTAGATTTACTTTAAATACAATAATGGAATCCAAGTGTATTCATCCAAGTGTTCACAAGTATATCTCAGGGGATATCAATATATACCTAATTTGTGTTGTGGTTTGTTTAAAGAAGTGTTACAAAAAAGCGTGTTCACACTTGTTTTCCAATGAAGAATTTTTAGCATTGCAGCAATAAGTCTTGATTTCTCCTCTAGCTGTCAACAATTTGTGCTCTTAAACTCTGAGATTAAATCGCTTTAGGATTGATCACAGAGTGATAAAGGTTTGCAATATCTGTTACACAATTTAATGAGAGAAAAAAAAGGCAATTCCCACACACACTTTTCACCCCTAATTTGATTTACTAAAAAGGATGATGTTTTCAGTTCTAAAAAGCTTTTTCTTCAGGACCAAAAATGCTGTCTGTTTTAATAAATCACTCAATGCAATGGTGAGCAGCATTTGCTGGAATTGACTTTTTTTCTTCAAATTGGACGTTTGAGGGCAATCCCCAGCACCATAAAAGAGATTAAGCAAGTGTGGTGTGCCAGCCACTTGTCAATATTTATTACACAGCCATGATAAATATAACAATAAAAGCAATTTTGTTTGGCAAAGACTTTCTATTAGATAATTCAATGCAATATTTTCTTATAGACCTTTTAGCAATTTATGGCCCAAAAATTATAACTAAGATCAACAATTTTCTTTGTTATTCTTTAAATGCATGACAAAAATGTCCCTTTTTACTCCTTTAGGATCTCTGAAATTGAATAAAGTAAACTTTTTGCCATGAAGGTTAAAGCCTTTACTAAGACAGTTGACTATTTATATGTTCTATTAACGTCTGGTTTATGTCTGGTTTTAGGAACCAGGACCCATTTTAGGGTGGAATTTGGTCAATGCTAGAAGAGCTAGATGGCTGCCAATAGATGTCTCATTTGTGTAGAACAGTCTCATAGAGAGATACACACGTGCAACATGACTCCTTTAAGGCTCATGCATCACTTTGGGTTTCTTGACCAATCCGACATTCCATTCATCCGGCAAATTAAATGTAAAAGTGAGAAATTATTGTGCCTGCAGGGATTCCACACCATCACTGTTCTGCAATTGTAATATGGAAATACTAATATATAAGACAGAAAAATAACAATGTTCTCTTGCAAATAGAATGAAGTGACAGTTATTTTATACTCTACTTTGTTATGCCCTGTTCCTGACTGATGATGCAGAGTAGGGGCTTTAATTGGATGGTAATTGATATAGGTCATTAACTTACCACTAATGAGAAATTAAACATGTTGTCAGTTCCTGCATTTAGCATGATGGTATATTTAGTTCAGGACTAAAGTGTGATTCTATTGAGAAGGTTTGGCACAACTTGTGTAAGTTTTTATGTTTTAATCTGTTTCAAGATCCTCCAAAGAACATACATGGTAGCATTGGGTTAAAACTGAATATGGCACATATAAAAAAATACATTGCATTCTTCCATTAGAGATATTTCAAGCGAAATTTAGAGCCCTGCATGTGCTTTATTGAGTGACTAAACATTTTAACGGCTGCACAACTGATAAGCTCAGTACTGTAAACTCTGTCCATTGTAAAACTCTGATTTACAATTTAGTTGCATTTAACACTGCCACTCCCAGGATTTCGACTTCTCCCCAATCTTACCGAAAGAGGGCCAAAAGGGCTGCACCCCTGACTTAATAAATATAATAGTGTTAAGAGCAGTTGCCTGTATCTCAGAGTTCAGCTTTCCTCCCTCCTGTGGTGCGCCGGTAATGGCCTTATTTACAGAAGAAAAGCGCCTGTTCACACCAGATAGATAAAATCCTTCAGGCCAATCGACTCATCTCTGGGATCCAAAGGCAGAGGCCCACGTGGCCCCTCTCTGGTAGTAGAAGAAGGAAAAATAACTTATTCCTGTTGTTCCCAGTTTTTTGGGGGGTTGAACACATAATTTTATGAACTTTCAACAGCTATTCATTTAGGGAAGCACCAATACTGAATTTCTTTCAACTCAAGTCCAAGTCCCAACATCTTAGTACTTATCCATAGCAAGTATTGATACAAATGATAAATCAAAGGTTAGTTTCAATGAGAACATTTTTTTAATTATTACTTTTTATTATGTTCTCTGACATGTTCAGAAAACAACTTTGGACTTTTACCTTGAATCCTGTTCAGCTGAGATGATTTTATTTCTTGAGTTCTGAACCAGCTCAGCTCTCCTTATAGACCATAGAATGGCTAACCTAACTGGGTTATTTCCCAGTAAACAAACAGGTACTACTTCTTCTGTCACATTCAGTCACTTAAAACACCCCAAACCATTGACATAGCTCCATCTTAAACATCTGGCTATTTAAAGTCCCTGTCTTGCTACTGCTCCTCTTGTTGCCACAGCTCTCCTTCTGGGGCTTCTCTTGTGTTTGCTTCCACAGTGGCCATAGTCAATTGCAACCAAATCATGGCCTCATTTTTCTTCTTGCTCCACACTGCCCCCACTCCTCACTGCCCTATTTCCCACCACACTAGGGCTTCTCTTGCTGCTGCTCCTGCAAGTACTTCTTTGCTTTGGGTTTGTATTCACAGAGTTTTTCTGCCACTTAATGGGCTAGAGTGTTTGTGTGCAAAATGGCTGTTAAAAGGGAGATGACACAAGCGTGTATACCTTCAGTATCAGAGCACATTTATGAATACAAGTAGAAGTATACTCATATGGTATTGACCTCTATAATGATAACGCCATCTGTACCAGTGCATTCTTGTATTCTATATTTGAGACTGTAAGGACAATTCACAAGGGTGCAATTAAGTGACTTAGATGAAATTATACTAACATCAACCACATAAGTTAATTTCAAAAAAACATAGAGAAAACTTTTAAAACCTTTCAAAAACTAAAATTAGCTTTAGAAAGGAACAGTGTTTAAATGATATAATATGCCTTTCAACTTTTCACTTCCGTTTACATTATATCTACACTGGTAAAACCTTTAAATAACTCCAAAATAAAAAATAACTAAGAAATAACTGATTTTGCATATTATTTCAATGTCTTCATGGGTTATTGTGAGCTGTAAAAATATATTGTGGATAAAACCACACAGTTAGATTGTTTCTCTTCCTGTGTGGTCTCACTAATCTATTTGAAACAAATCCCCAAGCCGTAGTATATGGTAATGTAGATAGCTAGATATGCAAAAAACAGAGTTGCAGAAAATATTAAAATAAAGTTTGAACTGCTGATATGCAAGTCTCCCAAGGAATGTTAGTGTCACTATCTCACTGTTTTTTTTAAAGCGAAGGACTAGTTTTGCTCTTGGGAATAAAATTGGGATTTTGTTTTAGAAGACATTTAATTAGAATACAATTGCTCACAGAAGGCTCATTTACAAACACAATAATATGGATGATGATTGCATTATAGTTTGCCAAATTGCTGACCTTATATCCTTCCATATGTTCAGCTTGATGTTCCATGTCACAGACAAGATCCTTTTTCAGTTTTTGTAATAGTTGTAGTTTTCACTGCATTAAAGTTTAGATTTTTTAGCAGTTATTGGTACGCAAATGGAAGTGGAGGTTACCAACTGTTTAAGGGCAGTTTTCTCAGTATCAAAATCTGCAAAAAGCAGGTTTATCAGTGTTGGCCTGATTATCCCCTACCTGGCAAGGCTTTAAAATATAAAGGATGTTGCTCTCAGCCATACAAATGCAAATCAAAAATGATTTTGATTACTGCCTTACTGTAGTCTCAGTTACATTTTAAAAATGTTTTATTGATTCAAATGACCATCAAATTTGCAACAAAGGTATATTCTGGAGATAAAAATCCATCAACAAGTAGTGAATGTAGAGGTTAATGTGGGGTACAGCAATAAATCAACTCTTCCTGTAGTCCCAAATAGTGATGACCCATTGATTGAAGTTGTGTAAGCTGGATGTCCCTGTGATCAGCAACAGCCTGCGCAATGACATAGCTGGCAAACATAACAATGATATTTAACTTTCCTTGGCATGTTTTAGGAACAAGACCAAAACATCAAATTTGTCTTGAAGGTCTTTGAAATTAAACAAATCAGAATGGACAGAATTACAGAGAAATCCCCACCTTTCCCTGGGCTGTATTGATAAACTTGTCTTGCCTTACCTTGCCCTTTAACCCTTGCTCAGGTCTCTAATATTTATACAGATTTTAAGCATTTAGAATGTTAAAGAGAAGTTACGCCTTTGACGCGTCAGATTCAAAACAAACACTATGAATACAAATCACATCAACAGTAACAAAATATTAATGTAGTATCAGAGTAAAAACATTTGAGTATTTTTTTGTTAAATTTTAGATAATTTAAACGTTGTTGCAGAGAATTATGAGGCACTGACTTTAGCTAAAGCACCCACTTTTTGTTCCTTGCAGTTTAATGTTTTCATCATGATGCTTTATTTTGTTTCTGTATTTTTTTGGTCCAGCTTGCCAATCACAACAACTCATACCAATAGCTGGTTGTTTTTTTCAGTCTACTAAAGTGTGACATAAGACCTGCAGTAAATACTGCTCCATTAAACAGAATAATGATACTGCCTCCATAGTAATTGGGAGAGATATACTGACACCATTTCACAGTAGGGGTTATTGGTATAAAAAAACAGGATGTTTGGAAAGTACTCGGCCCAAACATATAAATTGGAATTTGAAAGGATGGAAAAAGAGAGACAGAAAAATCTGTGAAAGGGTCTGTGGAAAATCCCAAGCCGTCAACTTTTGCTTGAGTTTTTAAAAAAGTTAGTTAAAAAAGTTATTCTTTTTTATGAATTGATATGCAAACACAAAAATATACATATAGTGTTACCAGTATGATACTTACTGTAGCTTGGAACAGCTACAATGTATAAACTAAAGTGCTTTCTTCAGCACCCTGCAGGTAGCACCAAAACATATACTGTATATACAATTAATGAAATATCACATTAAGAACTGCTTTGACTGCAAAACCTGATTCTCTCTCCTGACATGCTGCTGGTGAAACTTTTTGAAAACTTTCTTTTTTTAAAACAAGAAAATATTCAAAATATTCAAAGAAAGCAATGCATTAATTTCTTTCATTGAAAGTCAGGTTTGGGATTTAAATGTCCAACCTTTGAATAACAGATAATGTATCTGCTAAGATTTTTTTTTATTAAATACTTACCTTTCACAGTTTCTACAAAGAAATATAGGATCAGCCATATATCAGTAACAGTCAGAGACATGTTTTAAACATAAACAGCTGTTTTTCCATATTTGGCAGATTTTCTAAAGTCCAATTGCATTGGATTCCTCCCACTGTTTGTTTATAGTTCTTCAACATTAAAACCTCGCCAAGTCAAATATGAGGAAACTTTTACTGTTTATTGTAACATTTGCTACACAGCATTTAGAGTTATGCAAATGCCCTCATCCCACTTCGGTTCTGCTGTTTGAGAAACACAGAATTTATGCCAGAGCTAGTTATTACAGCTTAAAGTTTTCAGGAGTTAATTTCTCTAAGTTTCTACTCTGATGTCAAGCCAGAATTGTATTGTTGGGATAGGAGGCTTCATCATTGGAGAAATGTTGAAGCGAGAAACTGAATGTGCCTTCTAATGTGTGTACAGCCTCCTCATTGTTGGTGACGCAAATGTTGTGTGGTCTGCAGTCTTGGACTGAGAAAAACAACTTGCTGAAGAGGTGGATGTGGGTGTGCAGGGCTTTAAATGTGGTCAAGAAGACCAATCAAGTTCTTGAAAGCTTTTGGGGAGTCTTTGGGTTAGAGATGTTGGAAAAATAGTGTAAAATGCTTTGTCTCATCTTAGCTTACAGCTTGTAGTAATCTTTATCCCACAGACAGGAAGAACATTAGGAGTAAAGGCAGCAACAAGTGCCCCAATGTGTCTTTATAACAACTTTAGAAAAACCTTGTTTTGCTTTTTTCAACTGTGGTGGTACCTGCAGGAATTAATTTAAAGTGCATACATACTTTGTATTTAAAAGCTCTTTCAAACAGCCAATATAAGTTTACACTTAATTATTTGGCTTCAAAATTAAAATACTGTTACCACAAATGATTCATATTTCAAATGACCCAATTAATTATAACATATGAACAACAGAGCGAGGGCAAGATTGCTTTAAAATCTGGCCATTAGAGCACATGGGAAGTGTTGAAAATAAAAATTATAAATACAATTTTAACTAAAAGAGTGTTATGAAAGTTGATCTTAAAAAAGACTAGTTCTATGTTCAGTTCACACAGATTAAACTGAACAGATTTTAATCCACTGACTTAAAATGTGAATTATATTTACACTCTCCTTTTTCATTAGTAAATAAATTGAAGTTAAACCCAGGTAATGACATCATGCAGCAACTTGGATTGTGCAGATTTTGCACTCTGGCATTTGCAATCTCAACATCTGTTTAATACTCATTTGATTACTTTGTTTACATAAACTCACTGGAGGCATTGGTTTTGGCAACCCTAATCAATCAGTGTTTATTGAAAACATATTCTGTGAATTTTTCTTAATTTATTTTTGCTTCTGCCTTGCTCGTCATTTTGATAATTCATTTTGGATATCTATATTACATTTTGTGGTATCTTCATTGTCAATGTATTATTTTGTTTTCATTTGGGTTGTTTTGTTGTTTTTTGGTGAAAAAAGTCATGACCAACTTTTCTTATTTTCTTGTTTGTACTGTAACCAGTAGGTTGCCAATTCCAGACCCCAGTTAGTTGTTTCTGTCTTGTGTTCTTGGGAAAGACACTTCACATATGTTCTCTGCTGTTGGTGGTCAGAGGCACTGTTAGAATTAATTGTATGGCAGCCCTGGTTCTGTTAATCTGTCCCAGGGCAGCTGTGGCTATACTGTTGCTTACCACCAGCAGTGCAATAAAAGCACAGAGGTTTTACTTCCAAATATGTCCCTCAATTTAACTAAAATTGTTGTAATTTTTTTCATCTAGCTTCCCCAAGTTGTTTCAAGGAGATGTCCAGGAGATGTACATTTCTGAATTTGAACAAAGTAACATTCTTTCTCTTTGACATTTCTCAAAAAATAAGTTATTGTTGTAACCCTAACTCAGTCAAAGCTCAGGAAGCTTTCAATTTATTGTTTAATGTTTTAACATGGAGAGGCTCACACAGAGAAAAGCTGCGATTAGGAAAGTTATATTGACATGAAAGAAATAAGTTATTTGGTGCTCAGGCCTCGGCAGAAGACTTTGATGCTGTGAATCAACATTCGCTTGGAAAAATAGCTAAGGAAAACAGTTAGAGTAGTCTTCTCCCTGGGGCACAGACACTGGTGGTGGAATAAGCCAGAGGATTAGTGGGACTGTCAAAAGTCTGTGTGAGGGGGCAGTTGGGGCGGGGGCGGATGAAAGTGGCTTGCTGGAGGTAGGCTAGGCCAAGACCTAAATAAATGAGATCTAGAAAGACGATTGTCTTTAAAGAGAGTGTGGACCCAGCATTGATTGGCTGAGGCTTGAGCGAGATCGCAGGTGGTCCAGGTGAGCTGATTAGAGTCTTCCAGACTGAATTTTTGTAACAATGAACATGCGTCTTTCTATGCAGGATAAAAATTATCTTGGGACAAAGTAAAATAACCTGGACTCAAGGAGAATCTTTCAAAGCTTCTGAACAAAGAACTGTCTTATAGAGTAAATATTTGGTCCACCACATGTAATTAACTCCAATTTATTTTACATTTTCTTTATGTGCCCTGATGATGGGTGTTAATAATTGCTGAGAGCTTTTGTTTGTCTTAACCTGACAATAACCTGGTGTGCCGAAGTGAAGGAAGATATAATTAGGTACATTATACAAACAGAATAAAAAATAAACTAAACAAGCAGAGAAAAAAAGAAAAATAAATTTGTTAAACTAAGAATATCCAGCAAATGAAAAATGAAAACCATTTGATACGTTTTGTAAGATGTTCTCCAGCGAGAATACTAAAAAGGAGGGTTCAGGAAATAAGCTTGAGCCCATGTTTTATTTATCCTTTTGAATCAGCAGGAACACTCTGTCTTAATGCCATATGTTATCTTCAGCAGCATGAACAGCCTTCCTTAATAGATGTTCACTTCATGTTTACAGATCCGTTCAATGGTCACAGCTAACTGTCAACTTAATTACACATCATCCATCGGATCATTTAAAAACAGATTATTGACCTATTAAAAATATCTACACCCACCTCTTAGTAGATTTTTTTAAATGAAACGATGCATTTTTGTACCTCTTTTTGTGTCGTTAATACTTCTATGACCTAACAAGGCTACTAAGTCCATGTAATGTATGGGAAAGCTGGGAAAGTCAAATGTATTTCAAATACTGACTAAAGTGTTTGACATGGTAAAACTTTAATAGCTCATACAAAAAGCAGCACAGCATTCACGGATGTATCACTTAAATAAAATTAAAAACCAATAAAAAAACATTTAGAGATTTAAATTGATCTCCTTGTCTGGGCAAATTTCAATCTTAAAGGCAGTTTTTTTTCCCAGAGAAGAGGGAAGAAAATCGTTATTACTGCTTGTTTTTATCCCTCAAATGACCAGTTGAATTGAAAGCCCTTGCTGGACTATACGAGGAAAGCTAGCATAATCAGCTGTGTTTGCATATTGTGGGCTTTAGCCAAAACTAAAGTTATTAGAGATAATTTAGTTAGCAGTTTGCTGCTGTGATTACCTATGCTTGACAATGATAAATTCACCAGTTTTTTTTTTTGCAGATGTCCAACATTTCTGCAAACTTCACTTAATGACTCTTTGTACATGCAACACCAACAGAAATGCGCCAGTGGCTTAGCCTGCCGTTGATAATGCCACTGCCTGGCTGTCAGCCTGCCTGACCTGCAGCGGCAGCAGCACCACTGGCTGGAATGATAAAGATAGAGTGGATGGAAGGTGACAAGTGGAGACAGCTGAATTTGTGCACTGGCGGCCCACCAGTGCCAATCAGTGCCTGACTCATGCAGCAACTTTCTGCGTTGGAGGAGGACAGTTTTTGTCAGATTCAGTTGCAGCATGACTAGTGGGACTGTAAATGTGATAGCAAAGGGAATCAATATTTGTCAGAAAATGCATTCAGTGGTTGAAGTTATATTTTAAGCAACTGAAATCCAAATTGATATTTCTGCTATTTGATCTTCCAAAAGTCATGTTTTAAGACAAGTTCTTCCTTTTCTTCTCACTTTTATGTGAATTGATGGTACCTAAAATAAAAAGTGAGGAAAAAGGATTAAAATTAAGCTCTCCACTTGATATTTGCTTTTAGGTGCTCTGTTTGAGTTTGTTTTATTATATTATTATAAACAACTACTTTAGTGATCATTTAGGGAAATGAAATATTTGTGTAACTCCTGTAATTTTATTTTAACAAGTGTTTGTAAATAATTAAAGCTGTAGGCATGAAAGATATTCTGTCTTACAGTGAACCTGTGGAAGCCTCTGACTGAAGACATTCTGCTGTCATT
>JAUZNJ010114951.1:0-19683 GCA_034780135.1 Jordanella pulchra | reverse complement strand
TATATATAATGTGCAATTTTTGTTTCATTTAAAGGATTATTAAAATGAGTCAATTCTTTTCAAAGTTATCTTATAGCACAGTTGTCGAAATATAACTGTTATTGTCTAGGTTGTTAAAATCAATGTGTCATCTTGACACTCTGTTGAGCTTGAAGAGCCATTTATAGATTTTCCCAACAATCGTGCAGTTTTGTGTTGTTTAACCTATTTGGACATCATGTTTTTCAGTTTAGTTTCTGAAATATTTGTTTGACTCAAGTGGCTTTAGATTATTAAGCTCAGTGTGGGCTACACAAAGACACTGAAACTCATATTAGGTCTGGCATTTGTTTCAAGTGTCTCTCTACTCTAGTGGGGTTATAATTATTGTGAGTTTCGATTTCCTGCTTCCCTGTTTATTGATCTAATTATATTGACGTTACGGTAAGGAGCTAAATAAATTCCTCTGTTTAATATTGTCATTGATTAAATTAAAGATAATTTTTACATTATCAGTATCTGCATTAAAATAACAAGCTCGAGCCTGCAGCCAAAGCGTTGAAGCTTCTTTTTTCTTTTTTTGCACAGATTTCTGCTGGATCCCTTTGAGATATGGATGTCAAAAAAGCCTTAAAGTATATTTATCAACATCAAAGTTCAGTTTAAAAGTAGGGGTGGAAAATGCTTAAAAGAATTGAGATGGTCTGTATAAGATTTGGATATCAAAGCTTACATCTTGCATTCATTTAGTAATTTAAGTAGAAAGGAAAATGCAAAAAGAAAAGTGACCACAGCACTCAAATCCAACATCAAAAGGGCAATAGGGATGGCTGGTGTTCTGTGTCTCTGAAATCTTAAGAAAGTTCATCAGCTTGGTGTATTCCTTGGTATTCAATTTTGTTCCATTTATGTAGCTATATGTGAGCCATATAGCCAACTCTAGCAATCAGTCAGCACTGTGGTGCAACAGCTGTCACTCCAAAGGTTGACTTCTTTAGTGCTGCTTTTATTCTGTGCTGTCTTTCAGAGATATAACAGCAGGCAACAGCTCTCATAAGAAAGACCCAGAATTGTGTTTTAGTCTGTTAACTGATGGATAAAGAGAACCTTGGGAAAAATGAAATTACATCCCTCAGTCTAAGAATGAAAAACTTATAAAAGTTGTGTTAAATCTGCGGCCACCAACCTTTTCTGGACCATAGACATCTTTAACGTCAGACAGAATTTTCATGATACTATAGCTGCAGACCTCTCTGGTCACTATGGTAACATTAAACGTGCATTTAAAATAAGCCACCACAATTGAAACTGTCAATTGTCTGGGTTTGTGCAACATATTTTTTGGCACTAGTGGCTGTTATTTGAATAAAGGCCAACAGGAAAGAGGCTTGAAAGAGACGTAAAATAATTCAAATTAAAACTAGTATGACATATCCAGACAAAGTTCCGGATATCAATTAATTGGTGTGCAGCAGAGTTAACAACTGGCAGGTTATTAGCAAAATTATTGAAATCGAAAGAAATCAGTACTCAAATCTTAAAGGTCAAAGCTCCATCCCTAATTTTGCCTTAAGGGATGCAACAATACATTAAGCCCCTAAAGCAATGAGATTCCTAATAATGAGCTTACAAGAAAGGAGATAAAAGATTACAGCCATCTTTTTGTAAAATAAAAATATAAAAAAATGAGAGTTCCATTTTTTCCTTCGGTTTCATCCTTTTATAAAGTATACAGCCAGGGTAGACTAGTATACAAATAAAATTTCTGGTCATAGCCCACTGTGAACAAAGCCTGGAATAAACAGAACTTTAGGAAACTGTAAATCTGCTCTGGTCTTTGTCATCCTAGTTAAATTTTTGTTTACATCATTCTTGGACACTAAAGTTTTCAATATTGAATCCAACCATTTAACTCATTAAAATTAAGGAAGGTGGGCACTTAGAAATAGCTCTAACCCTATCTCTAAAACTAGTGTAGGCTATATATTGATTTTTTCTACGAAAGAAAAAAACACCGAGACAAAATCATGGTTAGCTAAAATATATTTGATTAACATAAGGGAAAGCCTGGAAATCAAAAAAAGGCTTCATGATATCTCTGGTGGATAAAATTCGCTTAATGCTTTCCTGATCAATAACCGACTGTAATTAATAAGATGGAACATGATGAAATATTTATTAGACTTTCAGTCAGTGCTTTGCTGTCCTTTCTTGCCTTGTCTCAGTCTTTTCTTCTTTTTCTTTTCTAGCCCGGATGCATTTTTGTTACATCAATAGTCACAAATTAAGGAAAGTGATTTTTTTCTTTTATCTTTAAACAATTAAAAAGAATTCTTTCTCTTAAAAAAAAACAAAAAAACATTGTTCAGTGGTAGCAGCTGAAATTAGTCTGTTGCCACTTTCCATGATAGATATTACATTGGTTCGCTGATCTGATAAATTACACTTTGCTTTATTATTTTAATTTGCCCTTCCATTGCCCCGTTTTTATTAGTTTTCTTAAATTATGACTCCTTTCTTCTTGATTCGGTTGGTGTATGGCATACAGATCAGGCTTGCTGTATTATCTACTATGAGACTAGATGGATTAGCACAATGCTAGTTGTTTAGGAATGCTTTCTCCTGAAATTGAAGGAAGCTATATAATGTATTTCTACCTACAGCAGAATTCTAATTTAAAATGCATGTTCAAGGCCTAGACAGTGAAATGTACAAAGTGATTATTTGAATTGTAGGCCCCACTTGAGTGAAACTGGCTGCGCCCTTCTTGCTTACACCACGACTCCATTACCTATTGATTTCTTCCCCTTAGAAATGCCCTGCAAGGTCAGAAAATCCTTTGATGTCCTCGGCTGTCTCCAATCCTAGCTTGCTAGTATTCCTCTGCTCTCCATGCTTTCTCTTTTGTCAGTCTCTCTTCTCCCAGGCCCTTTCCACACTCTGTCAATCATGCTCCATAACCGGTTTTCCTGTGCTGAAAGTTATTCTGTTCTTGTAGAAAGCGAGGAGGGCACAACAAGATGGACGTAGAACAATAGAAGAGCCCTGTATCCTCAGACTAGCCTAATAGTAATTGTGAAAAGGAAATGAAGTCAAAAAATATTCTGTTTTTTTTTATTCTGACCAAGTTTATTTAAAAATTAATTCTCGTTTCCAAGATAAAACACACCAAACTTACTTTCACATTTCAGTGAATAAAATAATAATGAAAATAAATGCAAATAATAACATTATGATTAGATTTATATTTAGATATGCTTAAATAAATCTTTAGAAGTTTTAGAAAAAGCATTAAAGGGCATTCATCCAGACATTTTAACATCATAAAAAGTAAAAGTATTACCTAAAAAGGAGCATATATGTTTGATTCTCTTATTTTTGTTTGTTGCTCTGATAGTGTTTATAGTTAACAAATTCAAACACCGTTTTCTCAAATAATCTATTTTATAGCATAAATAATATACAAAAGCCTTATGTTACCGTATATATTATATCCTATGTGAGTGGTTCCCACTTGTTTATTTTTGTGTTTGTGAGTCCTCCAGCCGTGCCTCTCATTGTGAAAATGCCATGTTTTTTTTTTTTCTGCTGGTCATAGTCTTTCCTCAAGGAATGAGCACAAGTGCTAACCTCATTCGTTTTCATTTGTGCTGCTCAGCTGAACAGCGGAGCAAAGTTTGGAAGCAGTCCAACACTTGGCCTGATTTTTGTAAACAACTTCTAAAAAACAAACAGGCTGAGCAGAGGGGAGGAACATTTGGCATCAGTAAAGCAGAAAGTGAACAAAAAAGAGTTGAAACAAAGGGTTAAAGGTCAAAAGCAAGGTGGTGCAGCACAGATTTTTAAAAATATCTGAGTAGACAGCAGCATTAACAACCAAAGCAAAGAAACTTTTTACAAAATCATCAGTCGAAAGCTGATACGTTTGCATTTTTGGCATATCTTAAGCACTGCTTCCTTCACATAATTAATTTTTCAATGTCTTCCTCTAAGAACTACTTGGCTTAGTCTACAAATGGCTAAACCTACATAAAACACAGCTAAGCACATTAACTCTATCCTTCCGACGGGCTCTGCATCTCCCACCCACAGCTTTCCACTCATGAGTTTGCCCTTCGTTTGACTTTTGAGATAATTTGAAGCTCAAACATTGACTGAGATGAATCGTAGCCAGCAGTTAAACTGGTAATGAGGAATCAGATGAAGGAGGGAGGGAGTGAAGAATCTTTATGTAGAAAACACTGATTTTAGCCAAGCTTGCGAACCACTGGAAAAAAAAGAGAGAAAGAAAGAATAATTCATGTGAAGACAGAGAACTGGCAACTTTCCATCATTGCTGACGAGCACACAATAAAATAAACTAAATCTGGAAATGAAAATAAGAAAAGATCATAAAGAATGGTAGATGTAGAATGAGAAAGTTTTTTTATTTGTTGCTGAATTTATTATAACCTCTCATCTTTGCAGCAGTATATATATTTATTACCGCTTTATTTTTTTTTTTTGTCTTTTCCAGCCTAGGGGCTTGTCTATTTTTCTTCCTTTGGCTCTAATGAATGTGATACAGCATGCTAAATATGATTTGGCTGTTCAGACTCTCAGCTATCCAGGTAAACAAAGGCTCCCTAGACAACATACACATAGATTGGTTGCTATCCCGTCAGACTCCTGTATTCAGCGGATTATATCTCATCCAAGGGATGCACGCCCCAAACCGATGTGGTTATTATGCCTCCTCTCCCCCTACACTGATATGCCTGATATAAGGAAAAATATGTGCTTCTGGTTCTTTGCCTGCCTGTGAGAAGGCCAGTGCCACCATTTGTCCTCAGTGCAGACGAGCCAACGCCTTACGTCACAGTATTCAAGGGTTCATTATCAGATTTCTTGGAGTTGGTTAACTTTTTGCTTTTTGTGTTGTAACTGATTTTGTATACAGTAGGCATTAGATTTTTTTTTTCTTCATGTATAAATTTTATTGTTTTTTAATTTCAGTTTCTAGTCTCTTTCATTTATCGGATCCAAACAAAGTTAAACACAGTTTTAAAAGTTGAAGTTTTTTATTTTATTTTTTAACAAATAACATCAAATGTTTGCATTTGTATTGCATTCCTCCTAAATAAAAACTCTGTAGAGCCAGCTCTAACTAAATCGTAGGTGAAGGTCTGTGAGGTATTCCTCTATTGTCTCCTAGAGAAGGA
This sequence comes from Jordanella pulchra, assembly GCA_034780135.1. Lineage (NCBI taxonomy): Eukaryota > Metazoa > Chordata > Actinopteri > Cyprinodontiformes > Cyprinodontidae > Jordanella > Jordanella pulchra. The sequence goes on along the minus strand of JAUZNJ010114951.1, from coordinate 14,503 downwards.
AATTAAATCCCGTCTTTGCAAAATAGTTCAACCTTCATCAGATTAATTCATTTTTAGGGGTCCAGCAACAATTGAGGGACTTTTTTTACTTGAATTTAGGTCTGGAAATTACAGTGTTTTTGCATGTAAGCTAAAGGCTTTCATTGTTGTTGCTTCTTATCCTTGTTTACTGTTTTTTTTCTTAGTACATGGTTGACGACTAACTGGAAATTGTTCTTTTTTAGGCCTTCTTTCCAATAAATGTGCTTATATGGAGTTTTTGAACAGCAGGAGTATTACCTACACTGTGGATCTCTGCACGCTTCAGAGCTTTGTAGTTAATAATCATTGCTTCTAACTTTTTTTCCATTTGCAAATGATGTTTTAAAAAGTCAGAAAGCAAGAGATGTGCTAAATACTAACCTTGCCTTACAGATTTTTGACCTGACGTATCTGTCTAGCACAGCCTATGCCTTTTATTGAACTATTTTACTGATATATGACTTCTGAAAGCAACAGATTTTCTGAGATTTATTTTTTGCTAAAACTGGGTTGATTATAAATACCTGCCACACCTTTCCTTTTTATTTGTGAAAGCTTTGAAAACCAAGTATCAGTTTTCCATGTATGTTTCAGTCGTGCACCACTTTTGATCTAACTGATTACACTGCAAAAAAAACATCAGTAGTTCTCTTATCTGTTTATTATTTAACGTATAAAGGTATAATAAAGAAGCAGCTAAGTATTAGGACACTCGAACTAAAGTATATATCTTAATTTCCTAGTTCTTTTAGTTGCATAAACCTTTTGTGTTTCATGCTGCCAGGGAAGATCAAAGCATTGATGTTTTGCAGACCCGCCAATCAAGTCTGAGGTCACTCCTTGGAGATAAGACCCACGGCCCACTTAAGCTGATCAATGATCGGATCTATACAAACACTCTTCCACGCAATTTGCTCTCTTTGTCTTTGTCATTTACTTTGTTTCTCCTGTTGGTTCAAACAGGTTTTTTTCCTTTTTTGTTTAATTTGTTAGAGAGTGAAGGTAAGACTTGTGGGAAAATGTGTGCTGAATAGTAATGTGTATCTATACCAACACACATACTTAAGTCTGGACCTTGAACATTATTTATGTGCAGCTCAGAGTTTCCATTTTGAAATAGTTTTCCACTGTGTATTTGTGCTTGTAGCTTTTTAGACATTAAACCTTGAAGAAAACCCAGTTGGCTTCTGTGGGTGGTTCCCAACTTTCTTTATGCATCCCATCCAAGGCTAACCGCCTCATAAAATATGATGTAGTTCTTTGAAAACTGTAGTTTCATCTGCTTATCATGCACAGGCTAATCTGTTGTTCCTCTTTCCACTACTTCCCCTGACTCCTTGTGTTCTGACAGCTAAGGTCAAGTCAAAGTGTGCTCCCACATTCTTTGCGTGTGCGAATGGTGTCCACTGCATCATCGGAAGGTTCCGCTGCAATGGCTTCAGCGACTGCCCTGACAGGAGTGACGAAGAAAACTGCAGTGAGTTTCTCATATCCAGCCTCCAGATTTAGTTACACTCATATGCTTTCAGGCCACAGTCAGAAGTAGTAATAGTCGATTCCAACTTGTGCCATCCTCCGGTCATAACACTTTATGGATGAGAGAGAGCCTAAAATGTAGCTTCCTGGCATGAAATAATGAAATATAGCTCCTGTTAGATCTGAGCAGAGTGTTAAAATGGTAGTCCTGCTGTGATACACACTATTAATTTTACAGAATGATCCATTTCTCTTTATACAGGGAGTCCGGGACAAGATGGCAGGATGAGGGAATATAGATTATTAACAAACCCATGTCAAAAAGTATTTAGCAACTGTAAAAACAGAAAACACTATAAGAAAAATAAGTGTAATTTAGAATAAAATTTTGTATGTCTAAGGACAGATTTATGTGTACCAATTCACTGCATTACTTCATTTTTCAATAAAACACAACATTCTATGTATTTCCTCTGATACTGATGTGAAAAACAGTTGTTGTTTTCAAAAATAAGCGTATTGTTCTATTCTTGATTATCATAGGATGTGATCTATCCAAAACCTTTTAATACCCAATTGTGCTTTATTGATTGAATTATTTATTTGTTTCTTGCATGCAATCCTTTCAATGAGACCCACATCTGAACTGCAAACAAGGCTGCTGAACACACAGGAGCCCTGATCATCCAACTTTAAACTCCATGCTGTTTAAAGTCCAAAGACTTTGTTTTTAAGCTTCTCATTCAAAAAGCAAACAGCACTAAACAAATTCTGACACAGATACCTAATTTAGGTTCAAAGGTTGAGATCAGTTTATGCTTGACTCTGCAGCACTAAAGACACAATGTTAAATAAAAAAAACCCAGACTGTTAGATTTAAAAGATAAAGTACCATTAGACATACTAGCATGAACTCTATCATACCATACAAATGCATACCCACTGGTTATCTATAAAAATGTTCATACTATTTCATAAAAAGATAAAGCAGTTTTGCTTAAAGAGCAATCATAACTATACTTGTACAATGATTGCCTGCAATTTGTATTAACATGTAGCTCCTGTGTTTGTCATTTATAGACAGAATACACATTTTTGCTGTCTTGTATCATTATTCTTTTCATTTTTTGCTGATAAATGAAAGCATGGGCAGATAAGTTCCATTTTTGGCATTAAACACACCCACTTTGCAATTGATTTTGACATGAATATTTGTTTAGTTTTAGTTTCCTATTTATCTTAATCCTGAAATTTCTGTAGGCCTCCAGGAGATGATAAATATTTACCTTTAATGACTTCCTTTGGCAAATGCTGCCAGTGTTTCAGAATTAAAGGTTTTTTTGCCCTGAGTGTCAATATATAATTATGCTTAAATCTTGAAAGCTTCTCTCTAAAATATCTCGTTTAAACTGTGAAAACTGTGTTCCTGCTGAGAGATGCTGTTTGGCTGACGGCACCTTAAGCAGTGAATCTTTATTTCCAAGGACTCTGTGGATTAAACAGATGTGGATAATATGGTTAGCTAAAGCCTAGCCGAGGTGCTATCTAGTACAAGAACGTTTTACTATTTCTTTAATAAAAGAAAAAAAAATGTGAGAAAGTAAAATTGTCTCATGTTGGTTTTAAAACAAAATAACAACTCAGACTTTCTGGCATTCCAGAAGGTCAAGGTCTCCTCACGTTGTGGGATGAGGCAATGCTATTTTAGCTGAGCACAAAACATATCCAGCAAGTAACCGTTGTTTGAAGGTTACAGGAGTGGATTTAGGATTTATCTTTAGAGCTGTCAGGTGAAACTTCTGTAGGGCAAAGATTCAGTTTTCACCTGAGAACCTGTGAGTCCTTAATATATTTGGATGCTCTTTAGGAACTTACTTCAGGTTTATAATATTAAGATGTCACTATCAGCTAAACTTAAGGTAAGTAAGGAGGAATCTGACAATATTTGTTACTATGTGATTTATCTTTTCTGCTAGAAATAAAGGCATCTGGTCAGTTTTCAGATTGATACAGTAAACAACAATTTTTATGTGAATTTACACTTTTAAAACTGTTGTACATGTAGTTTAAGGTTTATTTTCATATCATAGTTTTACTCTACTCTGACTCTAGACTTGCTTTAGCAAAGTAAAACTTCAACTTTCATAAATAACCATGCCTGCATGCATTTCCTACATTGGTTTCTCAAAAGCCTTTACTTCTTACCATTTTCTCCCACTATTTAAACTTTTCTGCAGCTAGATAATGAGGTATTGCTTTCAAAAATTTATATGTTACCCCCATTTCTGGTTTTGACTTTTTGTGTAAAGAACTAGTTATTCGTTAAGTTGACTTTCATTTCTGTCATTTTCTATTAACTTATATACCTCCCATATTACAGTTTTTATTTTCTTAATTTATAATCACTCTGTCCTCTTATACCACTGGCGTATGTATAACTTATAATAGCAGTAGGCATCGTGTTTCCTCTGTTTTTAAACCCGTTTCGCACATTTAAATTGCTATTTAGGCATGTCTACTAATAAAGTATCTTCTCACGCAACCACCTTGCTGTTTCCCATTGAGAATCCCTTCAATCATTCTCCGTAGTCAAAGGCAGTGTTCTTTGCCTGCAGGGCTCACAATCAAATATCAAATCTTGGCATTTTAATGGAGCTTAGCTCCAGGCTCACAGCACATACTGCATCACAACTGTGTAATTGTTTGAAAATTCTCAGATGTTGATTATGCCCCCCCATTTCTTTTCTTTTCTAAACAAGAAGAAAAAAGATAAAGGCAAAAAATAAATTAAAAGGGTTCAATAGTTTGCAGTAGGATTTTGTGCTTTCCCTTCTTTTCTTTAAATCTCTGTTTTTAAACAGATTCAACCAAGTTCATTTGTTTATATATTGCTACTGTATTACTACGCATAGTAAATGATTAACAACTACATTTTCCTTTTATTCGTTATTCATCAAAATCCTAAAGTTTGGGAAGGAACAAGGAGAACCTGCCTATAAGTAGAAACCTTTTCCATAAAATCTTGTTTGGGGAAGATGCTGACCTTTGACCTCTGATCCTTCTTAACGACAGCAGGGAACCCTCTAGTGTGCTCGGAGGCTCGCTTCAAGTGTCGAAACGGCCGTTGTGTGGACCGAAGCTTTCTCTGCAATGGACAGGACAACTGCCAGGACAACAGCGACGAGGAGCTCTGTCTGACCACAGCAGGTAAATCATTAAGCGAAATGTCTAAAGAAGGCATGCATACATAAAGGCAAGATTTCAGGTCTTTTTTTTTTTCAAACTGTAAATAAAAAATATACTGTGGCAAAAATGATCAGTTTAACTGTGATTATAGATTATTGTTATGGGAAACGGAATAGCAGCAGATAAGTCTAAGCTATAAAGTACATTTTGTTTGGTATTCATTTTTTTTAAAGGGTTGCACACATTTGTGTTTTGACAACTGTATTGTGATAGCCTTAAAAATACTCTGCAATCACTTCCCTACAGAAGTCAGTGTGTAATTTAATCTATAGGCTGTTCTTTAAAGGCCTAAAGCATTTGCTTAAAAACATTGATGGGATAAAAAAAAAGAGCAAAATGAATAGCAATGAGCATTCCAGACAAGTGTTTATGGAGGATAAAAATGAGGGGGAAGTCTTGAGCTGGGTTAGGAATCTAAGCTTTACACACCTCATGTAAATGCTCAATACTTACTCTAAAAACCAAGAGTGTAATACAACTGTAAACACTCCAACGTGGCCAGATATGGCCATGTGGTTCGATAAAACCGCTACTAATACTAAAGCTGCTCTGAGTTGATTGGAGGATGGGTAGAGGTGGCTTGATCTGTGCTTGTAAAATATAACTATGAAACTGCTTTTGCAATTCACTATTTCATTTAGGTCCAAAAACTTAGTATTGAAATACTTCGTCCCAAAGTTTCTGTTTCACAGTAAGGCTTTAAATCACTTTCATAATATAATTATGGCAACACTACAAATGTAAATCCTGAAAGTATGTCTACTTGTCATATTCACTCTGCCTGTAAGTGGCTGAAATATCTGAGGTGGACTTCTGCTTCAGATTTCACGGCAGCATAGAGATCCTGTAGAACAACTACAATTTTATTTAAGGGCAATTGTTTAGTATCATCATCTGATAATCCAAGATATATCTTATAGTAAATGTTTCCTTCAAAGCAGTTACAATAAACATGCCTTAGATCTCCAGTACATGGAGCTTTGATTTCTCTCTGTCATCCATGAAGAGGTTTTTTTTTAGCATTCCTGCTAAACTCTAAATACACTCATAGAGTAGTATCCACTGATGGGTATCATCCCTGCTGCTGTAGAATGTGTTCATCCTCTGGCAGGTAGCTCTTTTTTTCTGGCATCCAAAATATCATTTCAGTTGACTTCTGTCAACACTTCAGCTGTGTTTCTGCTGGTGATTTCTGCCAGCAGCCCGGGCCTGATGCACATTTATCCACAAGCAGCCCAAATTTTGGCAAAAGGACCTATTTCTCCACCCACATCATGGTGAGGCTGTCAGTCTGTCTACTTGTGGGGGGAAAAAAATAATTTAAAATAGAATGAAAAAGAACATGTCCAGAAGGCATCAGTACACACAGTTATAGTTATATTAATGTTATTATGATCAAATAAAAAAGCAAAAGAGTATCAATTTCTTATGGCTAAAGTGAAGCTTTGCAATAATAATTTAGTTAAAAAGTATAAATACGAAGATAAAAAGGTCTGCTAAGAGCATTTAAAACTAAATCTAGGTTTGGTTTTGTTTGCCATGGCTAGTTTAAAAGAATAAAATCTCCCAATTTCTCAGGTGCTTACTTTGTTCACAGCTTATTGGAGACACTTAAAAGAAAGTCAGTCAATTCCTCAGTACCAGCAGATCCTTTTCAGACTCCACAACTCAATATGGAGAAGCAAAATGCTGAATAGAGCTTTATTGTGATGAAGGAGTATTGATCAGTATCCATGTCCACTGCACTCCATTTCCTTATTTACAAGTGAAGAACACAAACTGCAGAGTGTTCTGCAGCTGCAAATCTTCATACTGTAGCATCCAAGAGAATTGTTAAGCAGCCCTTTCAGCAACAAAAATAAAAATCCTAGAGCTGATTTATGGCAGGAAACCTGACAAGGGAGTATATTTGAAAAGAAAAGCTTTAGTAACAACAATATCTGAAATCAAAGTTATAGGCCACAGCCCCCCGTTTTTCAAGTTAAAAAAAGAGCTAGAATCAGCAACAGGGTTTTTCAATGGAGTCTTTAAATAAAGATTCTTCACATTTTCAAGTTTTAAAAAAAAATCACCTAAGGTGTCTTGACTGATCGCTCTGACATGATTAGACATGTTCAATTTACTGGTACATAATCTCTTTAAATGGAAGTGATCAAGTTGCAGGTTTTAATACATTTACGCCACAGAAAAGTCCAAAACATGATTTGCAGCAAAGAGAAGCCTTTCTGACTTAAAGGGCAGCTTTATTTAAAAGTTAACGCTAAGATGGGATTGCATCTGGTAACAGCATCCATACCTGATGAATAGTTTAATACATTATCATGTTACAATCAAATACCTTCATTTTTAATTATTGTCATCGAGCTTGATGCACAAGCAACAAAAAGCAATTGTGAGAAGGAGAATTGTGCGTATTTTTAAAACAGCCTTTTAGCCTCCTCCACTTTTATATTCCCAAATAAAACTCAGTTCAACTTACTGCCTGTGGGATACATGTGTGATTTAATTTCAATATATATATAAAACTATTCTCTAAAAGCCTCAGATGTTTGTTAGAGAACATTAGTTTCAAAGAGAATTGTCAAGAAAAAAGAACCCGACAGGTCAGGGATAAAGTTGTAAGAAGTTTAAACCAGGATCATTTTCTTAGAAAAATGCCCAGTGTTAGACAGAGGCTTGGTTTATCATAAAAAAGGTAAAGAGTTCAAAATCAATTCCTATATAATAATTCACCTACTGAGAGGCCTAGAAAAGACCCTTAATCAGAAAAGCAGCTAAGAAGCTGCAGATATCCACATGGATTTGAAGAAATGTTGCAACGATAACCAGATATGGTCTCCACAATTGTAGTTGAGTAAAAGAGGAAAGTCGTTGTTGGAAGAATACAGAATCCCATTTGCAGTTTGCAATAACCCATGTGGGAGACAAAGCAAGGAGTCAGATCTGATCACAACTAAACTTTGTGTCCTGAATGTACAAAGCCTATGTGGAGCAACGTTTATACTGCATTTCAATCTGAAGACATCATCTCCAAAGTAAATCATGGTACAAATGTGTGCTGATTGATTTAGATTTTCATTTTATATAAAAAACGAAAATCATCTATTACTTTTATTGACAATGTATATGCAATGCATTATGTTTGTTTGTTACATAAAATCCCAATAAAATACCAATACATTTTAGGCAGTAATGGGACTGGAAGTGAAAAAGATGAAAACCTATAAAAAACCTTTGCGAAAGCACAGATGCTAAAAGTTTTCCTAACCATCAGAGTATTCTGAATGTGTTCTTCCATATATATATATTGCAATGCATCAGATTCTTACTAGAGCAGATATAGGTGCACTATTGTTACAGGAATCTCTATCCACACAGATCTTAATATAGTCCTCGCATGTATCTGGTGCACAGGTGACCGAAATGTTCTCCTGCATATTTTTACAGCTGAAACTGTTCTGCTTGCTCATAAGGTGCCCGAAAGGTTCTGACTTCCATTTTCGCACAGCTTTTAGAACAAATCAGAAGAGCCTGATATTTATTTATCCTTATATGATTATTTTCATCCATCTCCTTCTGTGCTGTGGAGGAAAGCGAGGGCATCGCTACAGTTTGCATTCAAACACTCGCCTCACATTCTGCTCTGACTTCCACTCTTTCTATAATAAGCACAGACCTGCAGGTGACAGATAAGGCGTACAATATCCGCTCTAAGCCACCTGAGCATAGCATCGCCCTCATTTTCGCCTCTGCCTCTTCTCTTCAGTTCAACCCTCCCTTTTCTTACTCGTAATTACTTTAGTGTCTTTAAATTTGCTTCCACTGTTTGCAGTGTCTTCTCACGAAGAGCCCGCTGATGGACACATCATTGTGGATTTTCTTTACTTTTGATTATTCAGATGTAGAAGTAATGAAATCTACATAACTAAAGTCGTGCTCCGCAGATATTTATTTCTCCTAAGATTTTATGTTATTCTCCATCCAAATGGTTTTATAAGTGTAGCAAAGAGCATCAGAGCCCCTGGCACTGTATGTTTAATCTGAGGGCCAGCGGTTGAGTTTTGAAATTTGAGACAAGTGATGAATTTGCAGGCAGGATTCTGATTTTTTTTTTCTTTTCTGTAAATGCATGTGTGCAATCATCTCGAAGTGAGGCGGAGGGCTCGCAACTGGGCAACTGAAATGGATATGTGAGATAAAGAAATGGAAAGAGCGCCACGAGATCATAGCACAGTAAACCTGAGATAGAGTTGCAGGAAGCAATGAATAACAATGTGCTGGAAGATGGAGGCAAGCAAAGAGAGACAGGTGATTTGGCAGTGAAAGGCAGGGATTTGGATAGAAGTCAGTTAGGTATACCGATAAGCTGAAGAGGATGAGTGCTGCATCCTTCGAGAGCTGGGCCCCAAGGCTAGGTGGGGTGTGGCTTTTGGAAATAGACATGACATTAAAGCTAGTTTTGCAAAGCTGAGCTCCTTTTTGTTCCTCCCCGTCCTTCCTGTATGTTTACAGAGAGAGAAAACAAAACGGTCAATCTCCAGGTCTTATAGAAGAAACCTGTGCTTGCACTTGAGTGCGTGAACTCATACTTATGCAATCAGACAGATGCAGAGAATTCGAGTATCGATCAGTGATTTCCTGCATATTTATGTGCAAAATTGGAAGAAAACATTTGAAGGTCAATCCAATGACAAGTTCGAGGAACAAAGTGATGAGCAGTGCTGCTACTTATGTTTCTCTGGATTGTTTTTAGCATCATAATTGATTTGAAAAGCTCACATCAGCGTCTCTCATTAGGCATTAATTAAGTTAAAGAGACAAATGAAGTGTGATGTGGGGACTCACTGAGATGGTAATTAATGCTCAAAACAGATCTGCTGTGTCAAAGACGCCTCACTTTTGTCCTTCTATCCCGACTGAAGCTTTAAAGAGAGAAGCCGTCGCGTTGCTGGGAAGTTTAAGTGATGTGAAGCTAAAAACAGAAAAGACGGTCAAAGGATGACAGGAGGGTTCAAAAGCTCACATTGTTTGCTACTTGAGTGTTTGAGTTGGCATATTTTCTATAGTCATGAACATCAAAAGGTTGTTTTGTTCATGATTTCATATAAAACCTTTGTGAAATTTGCAATATCTTGTCAGGATAGACTGTTCCTTAAACACATAGAAGGTTTATTGCATCATTTCTGCATCTTTAGTAAATTATATGCACAATTTTGCTTATGTAGAAGGCCAACAAATCTTTTGGAATTTTCAACTTTGTGCATCTTATTCTTTGATTATGAAAGCTCATAAATTTTGCTAACCAACATGGTTTCCTCCTTTAAGCTGTTGTTTTTTTTATTTATATATATATTTTAAGAATACAATGGTGGGTAATAATTTATTCAATTTTCCTTTCTTGGCTGAAACCTGCTAAAATTTCTGACCTGCTTAAACTATACAATATTGCCTCAGAATTCCTTGACGCCAGGTGCCTTAAATAGGTCATAGCTTCTATTGGATTCACACAGTAGGATGGTTTTTATTAAATTTTAGGGGTGGGAGGGTGTTGTCGCCAGATTATCATACCAAGAGCAGTAGGTGACATTTTCAGGCCCCACTTCTCACAGTTGTTTTTCAGGCGCATAAATTCTTTGCTCTGATGCATCTTTTAACCCGGACCCTTTACCCCAATCCTAAACACACGGCGATGATGTGATAAAACATAATGGTTCTCACCCTGCTCACTGTAGACAACTGAAACAGAGGCTGGGATACAAAATCCTTTCTACATGCAGCAATTGAAAACAAAATTACACATTAAAAAGGAAGGTTTTTTAGATCTTTTCAGTCTTACAGATTTGGGTTTTAACACGGGGTGGACATTTTCTAGTTATACAGAATTGGAGACATCAATTTAGTACTATCCAGAGCTAGAACAAAAGCCAAAATACAAGCAACCAGTTATACCTGTTGTTACAAAGCTTGACTAAACTATTTGAGATCCTTCACCAAGTTCATCTACAAGAATATTAAATATTACCTTCTCTGGAAGGACTTGTGGGATCAGTGTAAGACTACAGAGCAATTGATTCTATATAAAGGAAGATTTAAGGTTTGTTAGCAACCCAGCTAGCATTTGTATCTTACTAAATCTATAATTGATCATATTTGCAGGTTATTAAACACCTGCTTGTAGCAAAGTTTATCTAACAGTAGGACTTTTACTACAATATATCTGACTCCTTTGCATGTGTGCATCCCCTATGCCACACAGTATTGGCTTTAAGTGAGATCTTTTATTCTCTATTATCATTTTTTTGTGACTTCTAAAAGGTTTGTTCAGAAGCAGGGACTTTTTCAACATGAAGGCAGATCTCCCACCGAACAAGACCATCTTAGAACATAAAAGCCCAAAGCTTTTATTATTCTGTTATAGTTAAAGTACTCTAAAATTAAAACAGTCATGCAGTGTAATCATTGGCCCACAGAGCTCTTTTTGAAACCAAGATGTTGGGCACATGTCTGTTGATAATTAAACGTGCCAGTTGCTTTTGTGCATTTTGACAAGACTCCGAGCTGGAATAATTTCTTTTCACATCGCCTGTCTGGGGAAAGTGATCTATTCTAACAGTAACCAAAACCCAGCAGGGTAATTAGCTTTCTCTTTGCTCGCTATAGACACAACCACCCCTCTATCACAGCCTATGGCACAATGAGCAGTTTTAACCTCCGATTTGTTTGGCGAGCTTGCAGTCTGAGATGTCAAATCCCTCATTTTGAACTCCCAAGGATGCTCCCCTCCCACAGAGTAATCTCCAGCTTTCTGTTTGTTATATCCTCCTTAGGCCACATAAGAACTCTGAGATAGATTCTCCAGCATTGCATCTGCTGTTTCGCATAAGTACTTTGCATTCAAAGACCTGTCTTCACTGTGTTGCCATTTATGGGGTCAATAAATGCCAGTAATCCAGAAAGGGACACATACACAGTGACATTCTGCTGACACCTCGCAGTAATTCCTGTCTCGCCATTACACAGCTTGTAAACTAGACATTAATGTATAGTGTCAGTCTGATGTAAAAAAAAAAACAACAACAAAGAATGTCAGAGTGATTAAAAATCCCCTTAAACTGTATTCAATGTTTGCATCCTTTTAGCTTGCTAACATCTGCTCACACAGTCGCATCCTCCCAGTTGATTGCTGTCGTGGAGATAATATTGGTGCTGCAGATTTAAATGACAAATTAATTCACGTTTAAGTGTTTAGGACAGGGATGTGTCTGACGCCATGATGCTGATCTACTCAAGCCCTTTGTCAGCAGCACTCATAGAGAGCTGGCAGCGAGAGAACAGCGTAGGAGGGAGCATGAAATAGTGTAGGGGAATATAATGGCAGGAGACTAAGGTGTGGGAGTGGAATGTAATAGTGCCAGTTTATCAGTGCCAACATACACTTGACAGGCCCAAATAGAAGGGTGGTGTTTGTAGGAGAGAGAGTAGGATTGGCATGTCATAGAGTTATGAACTTGAACTGTGGAAAGGTTACATGTTTGCCCTTCAGATGGTGTTTGACATGTTTAAAAAGCAGTGCTGATGAAATCTTGGATCAGCAGAGGAAGGTAAGCAGTTGGAGAGATGCTTCTAGCAGTCATATTGCTAAAGTAATTGATTTTATTATGTACTTGTGTCTTGTTGGAAGTGTTTGTTCATATAAAGGTGAAAAAACGCAGGTTTAAAGATCCAACACTGGAGAAAGAAGAGAGGGCTTTCTAAGCATTGACTGGTTTTTTATGGGATTTTGTTTTATCTTCTGTCGTCTCTTCCCTTGTCTTCTCAGCCACCAAGGCTAAGTGCTGGTCCTCTCAAAGTGGCAGTTTTTTTTAAGTCCCTTGCAGACATTGGCTGTGTCTGTTAGAGGGTCACTCTGGGGACCAGAGCCTGCGTGATTCATCCCTGTCCTTGAATCTGGACCAGTCAACCATCACACTTAAGGCTCCCTTTAAATTAACAACCTTTTCCTTCTAAACTATCTCCCCCATATCGTCACCATGGTGATGGTGGTGAAGTGGCGACTAGTGCCCGCCAACTAGGGGAGGAATCTCTCTCTGAACAATTGCTCCTCTGTGGAAGGGGGTTTATTTGTTCCCTTTTTTTGTGCAGTTTAAACAAACAAAACTACTGTTCTTTAGTCACGAATGTATCGGCTCATTACTCAAAATAAACATGTAACAGACATTCAAACATTTATTGATTATATATGTACATAAATTATTAATAACCAAATGCATGGAGAAAAAGGTCTCTAGGCTTGTTTTTTTACAATTTTAAATGTAGAAGTTTTCATCATAGGAAGTGAGGCCTACAGATTTTTTTTTTAACCATCTAGTAGAGTAGTTCTCCATCCTTGTCCTCAGGGACCACTGCCCTGTATGTTTTAGGTGTCTCATTCCTGCCACACACTTCATTTGAAGCATAAAAGCTTGCTGAACCATTTTTATTGTAGAATAAGAGGAGGATAATCAAAACAGTTTTAATTTTATACTCTTTTTTTCTCTGACTATGAGATTGAACTCCTGGAGCAAACTGTGCAAAATGAATAAAAAATGTTTCTCTTGTGGTGACTTGGTGACAAGGTTCTTGTTTTGCATTTGATCTGGAAAATAAATTAAAGGAGCAACTGCAAAGAGTGCAACCGAATCTAACATAAGTATGAATTCATTACAATTTGTTCACATTGCAACCACAAATGATTTGCTAGGATTTCATGTAAGCAAACACAGACTAGTGTGTAATTGTTATGCAATAAGGAAAAAATCAAATTCAAAACAAGATACCTTCAAAGGTAGTCTTATGAGTAAGTAAAGTCCACTTTAGTATGATTTTGTAAATTACGTGCTCAGTTCTGAGAAATTTTTATTAGACAGATAAAGGACGCCAAACTGTACAGAGATGAAGGTGCGATAAAGTTTTGAGCAGGGTTAGGATTTAAAACAAGCCATAGTCTTCAAACATCACACTAAGATTAGTAGCATAAAAATGGTATAAACTCCTCATCAGTAAGAATTTCAAAACGGGCACGACTTTATGACTGTAAAATAGTTCAATTTCAAATGATGAGAATATGAGATTAGAAAAAAAGCTTAACACAAAGAAAAAAGGTGAAAGAGCAGATCAGTCGTCCTTAAAGCTTTTTTTCTTTCAAAGCTTTAATCATAAACAGTATTTATTGAAGGCACAAAGCCTTGAACTGTTATGCAGTAAACAATCATGCAGTAATTAAACTGATAAACATTTCCATTTACCTAAAAGGAATTGGCAGATATTCTAACAGTATGTTAGAGCGACATACCATGTCTTTCAATGTTTTATTACCTTTACTGTGTTTTCAGTAGCATTGGTTTGTTTGTTTGTTTGTTTGTTTTTTCTTTCTTTGTAAGCAACTTTTCAGAAAAAGTTATGGACGGATTTTGCTCAAATTTTCACAGAAGGGATGTGTTATAACTATTGACAAATGATTACATTTTGGCAATAATCTGGGTCCGGTGTGAAGGTGGAGGTCACAATATGTCGTGGGAATGTGCTGCTTGGCGGAGGTTTGCGCTCTCCGAGTGCTTTACTACTTCATGTATTCATTAAGTAACCTAACAGATTCCTGTTTTGTTATATTGAATAAATAAGTTTACCAATATGTGAGGAAACATATTTACCGTATTTTCACGACCATAAGGCTCACCGTACAAAAAGGCGCAGTCTCAGTTATGTGTGCCATTGCTGTATT
>JAUZNJ010114940.1:0-19684 GCA_034780135.1 Jordanella pulchra | reverse complement strand
ATAGCTACTGTTTGACATTCCTATATATATATATAGGAATGTCAAACAGTAGCTGTCATATATAAGCAAAATATATGCTTATATATATGGCTCACAGGGAGGAAAAGAAGCGTGTTGGAGTCCCTTATAAAGATGAGTAAAATAGCTATTTTTGCAGTGGGCTAATATGACTCATCTTTTTACCCCACTCTGTGATACCTGTACCTGCATTTATGGTTTAAAAAAATGCCAATTTTTTTTTTCCGTTTTGTCACCATTTTTAGTATGTGCAACAACTACTATTAAAAAAATTGAAATGAGGTAGATTTGGAAACATTTATACTTATTAAAAATTTTTTTTTATTTATCCAAATTTCTAAAATCTTCTTATGAAAAAATGATGAGGTTTGGTTCCCTTGAGATTACTTTAACAAACACTCCTTTTTTTTTTCTAAGCTGGAAAAGGACATATTATTTATACTGCCACAAAAACAATAAATAAGAAACTGTAAGATATAAAAGAATCCCCCAGGGTCACTTTTGGAGAAATGCAGAAAAAAACATCACCTTATGGTCACCAGGTGTATCACAGAATAAAAACCCCATTCTTTAACCCGTACAAAAAGAAAAAAAATAAACAGTCTGCTAAATTTCAATGAAATTTTAACTATAACAGTGCATCCAAACAGTTTTCTTCTATTAGACAAAACTGAGCTTTTTAGTTGCAGGTGCTTCCATGAGATTGATACAAGACATAAGACATGTCTGGGGAAACGCCTCCTCTTCATTGGTAAACATTAAGGAGGATCTGTGATGCTTTCAGGCTGTTTTCTTTTCCAGAGGCACTAGAAACCTTTTGAGAGTGAAAGGCTCCATGCCAAATGTATGACAATAACTGTGTCAATAGTGATTTTAAAAAAATAGATTTTGCTAATGGATTTTTTTTTTTTCAAATTACATAAAAACCTTTATTTATTTATTTATTTCAAATTAACACTGTGAAATTTAGTCCCTTCATAAACAAATAAAGTTATTTTAAAGCTTCTACAAAAATGTGCCACTGGTTTCGATGAGTATTTTCAGCCCTATTTTAAGTTTTAAATGGAAATTCTTTGAACATAAAGGCCTAATCGGATGCAGCTGTCATACTTTAGATTAGGTTTGATAAATAGCCTCACATTTTCATTTAATGTTATAAAGTTATGTTCATGTTTTGACACAAAGTCCTGCAATATTATCTCAGTTTTACCACCTTAATATTTTACGGGGCGACATGTCATGTTGGTGGATCCTATAACTTATACAAGACACGTTATGCTTAAACATCCCCGTGGAGTGAAGAAAAATAAATGGAATGTATTAAAACAAAAAAGCACCAAAGAGACCCTTTGCAGCACTACAGTAATGCTACTAAAATTTCATTAAAAATGAATCATCTATGCTACTTGCACCCTGGATATGTAAGGCAAATATAACCCTACATAATGAGTGAGGAAAATGGAACAAAACATCCACCGTTTGAAATATCTCTGATGTGATACCTTGTTCACAAGCCAACATCACACGCAGGACAAGTCTGTGACTAACTACATGTGACAGAGCATGACACATTTACCAGCTGGGAAATCCAACATTGTCTCTGCACAATCACTTCAAACACAGAAGTTGTACCTCAAGGCATTGTGTTAATCCCTGCTTTCCATCTCTATCACATGTATGACTCAGTGTTGACACTTGGTTGACTCCTCATGGTCTGTGGACTTTCAAAGAAACTTGAAACAGTTTTATGGTCCTTTACTGTCAGAACATGATTTAACACGAATATCAACAACAGACACATGGGAACAGAGGAAAACAAGGAGAAAACCAAGCTTTTTAGAAATATAAAGACAATTCTGTTGATTAACAATGCCACCTGGTGTTGTAAAACCATAATGGACCTTATCAAACATCGAGAGGTCAAAGATGTTATAGGATAGAAATGTAAGATAATTTCATAAACTCTAAAAAAAATGTATAATACATATGATCATGTTAAATTCTATTTATAATTAGTCTGCTTTGCTTGATCCCTTACTAAGTGAATTAAATTTGCTAAACTTCAACCCTGCCCATGTAAATCCACCCTTCCATTAATAAGCAGTAATTAAAGCTAAGACAGACAATAGCCTCCCTTTAAATTCTGCTTCTATGTGACAGACAAAGAAATATAGCATTAAAAGGAGATTAATATTCAACAATAAACAATAGACTGTTTTTACGCTCTGTCCTACTTTTTCCAGCTGAACATCCATGCTTTAATATAGATCAGTGTTTGTTGGACTGAGCATGCCAGCTGTATCGATGTACCTCACCAAATGATTGTGAGACTGCTAATATTTTAAAGAGTAAGGTGACCTATTAAACAGAGGAACATACTGATGGGTTGGAGCTTATCCGTTATAACATACATGTTTAAATATTTTTAACCTTACAAAAACAGAAAGGAAAGAGAGAGTTGTTTAAGCTTAAATACAGATATAGATTAACAAAAAAAAAAGGTTCAGTTTTTATTATCTTATTGTAACTATGAGGAGCATGGGTAGTTCTAGACAGGGGCCAATAGGCTCCTGTAGAACTAGTCTTGATATTGGCCCTTGTACTGAAGACCTAATACTGAATACATTTCTTATGATGCACTGGCATACATACTGTCATTTATTTGGTCCCTTGGGTCTATTTCGTTTTTTTCTACATTTTTATTTCATAGAAAAATCAAGGTGTTGCATTTTTAGTTTCTGTTGTGTTCAGACACAGTTTTACAGATGCTCTGACGGCAGTTTTATGGCACATAAACAATCTTTAAAAACCCTGACATACCGACTGTGATTTTGACAAATACCTGTATGCTTTAACACATTTGTTAAATAGTCCACAATAAGTCATGAGTGTTTTCATCTTACTTATATAAAATATAGAGAACAATGCCTGTTAAACAACCACAATCTCTCTATATATACATGAAGTTGCTGTCTGTAACTTTTCTGTCTGTCTGATGTTTTATTTCGTTTTTCTCTCTTTCAAAAAAGTGTGAACAGCTGTGGATTGGAGGATGTCACATGATCTCTCCGGGTTGACATCCAGGAAGTGGGAGGGTGGTGCTTTGAAGGACTGGTGGGCTGATAAAAATAAGGTAAGCCTGCATTTGGTCTTTAATTGTTAACATTGTAAACAATAGTAATTTTTTCGTCAAATCCGAGAGTCTTTCGGTTAGATTGTTGTGTAAATTTGCGCAATTTTTGCTCGATTTCTGTTAAGATGCTGCGCAGTTGATGCTAACCGCTGTTAGCCCGGTATAGCTAGTTAAAAACATTAGCAGAGGACAGGAGCAACTGTTTTGTGGAAGAGATCCTGTAAAAACAACAGAACCTAAGGTGTCTTTAAACTTCTCTTTTTTAATCTTTAGTTATTTTTTCTTTATCGGTTTGTTTTAAATAGTCTCAGCTTTCTGTTATATATTAAAACGGAAAAATAGTGGAAAGCCACAATATTCATAATGTTAGCTGGAACTTGTTAATCCACCCCCAAGAAGAAATGATTTTTCAGAGCATTTCCGGTGTACAAGAAGAGCGAATGACTTT
This sequence comes from Jordanella pulchra, assembly GCA_034780135.1. NCBI lineage: Eukaryota > Metazoa > Chordata > Actinopteri > Cyprinodontiformes > Cyprinodontidae > Jordanella > Jordanella pulchra. The sequence continues at coordinate 16,085 of JAUZNJ010114940.1, read as the reverse complement.
TTTTTTTTTTAAAAAGGTGATAAAACGAATAAAGGATGCTTTGCTGAAGAACCCATACAAAATACAAATAAGTTATTTTTCCAACATAATGTCTTCAAGCTTCCTCAGATCAAATGCGAAACACGCAGGAAAGTTATCACATCTATTTCAGGATTAATAATGTATTCGGTTGAAAGAGTTGGACAAGCAAAGGTTGATCCTCTTTTATTATGATGCTAAATCTAACCTGCAGAGAGCTCTGGGTGGATTGTTTCAAATAAATATAAGAGAGGGAGTAAAATATTTACCTGTGGCTTATTTGCTACATTTCTAAAGCATTTCTAAAATTTGCAACATTGAGGTTTTGTTGTGTTGTACAGAGACATAGCTGCTATGGGCTCTTTCTTAGTAATCTGTTTGATCTGTGTGACAGGATCCACCATGACAGCCATCAAGCATGCTCTCCAGAGGGACATCTTCACGCCCAATGATGAACGCCTCCTTGGCATAGTAAACGTCTGCAAGGCAGGAAAGAAAAAGAAAAACTGCTTCCTGTGTGCCACAGGTATATGGAAGAGTACCTACTATGAACGATGTGATAATAAGAAGTAAAAGGCTCATGATAAATCAAATGTGTCTTTTCAGTTACCACAGAGAGGCCTGTACAAGTTAAAGTTGTTAAAGTAAAAAAATCAGACAAAGGTGACTTCTACAAGCGGCAGCAGGCGTGGGAGCTCCGAGACCTGACAGTGGTGGATGCTAAAGATGCGAGCAAGGTCAGCCTCTGGTCTCATTTTGGTCTGCTAAGATTTCTTGATCATGGACTCAGAAATAATTTATACTGTTTTACAATTTAGGAAAATCCTGAGTTTGATCTCCATTTTGAGAAGGTCTACAAGTGGTTGGCTAGCAGCACAGCAGAGAAGAACTCCTTCATCTCCTGTATATGGAAGTTGAATCAGCGTTATCTGAGAAAGAAGCTGGACTTTGTTAATGTTAATCCTCAGCTGATTGAAGGTGATAAACCACTCAGCCATCAGCTGTCGCCCCGGCCTGCATGCTCTTTTTCATAATTTGTTATGTTTCTTTAAAGCTTTGTCTTTTTCCCAAGACTCTCAGTTGACAAGGAAAATAAAGTGCTTCAAATTTCATTTTATACCTTTTCAGTTTCAAAGAAGAGGAACGTTTTACTGAATTATAGTTGTTGTTTTTTTATTATTAGCATGTTGAATAATCTGTCTCCCAATTTATGTTTTTTTTGGTTTTTTTTTGTTTTTTTTACATGTTAAATTCTTCTTTATTCTCACTCTTTTTCTCTTTAAACTTTCTCTGGCCAGAACTTCCTAAAGCGGAAGGTTGGTAGGACAAAATTTCCCCTTCCTCATGTCTTTCCACTGTATTTTCATAACATCAAACTACCATTCTCATCAGAGAAGTAATTTAAAGTTTAACTAAACTTAAAAGGCTTTATTTTTATTTCTGTTAGTTTTCATTATAAATCTGCTGTAGAGCAATTTCATTTTTTTTTATTTACTTTCATTTTTTGTAACCATTACACCTCACTTATTAGAATCTACAATAACATATGTTCATATATTCATTGAATGTTAGGTTAATTATGACTTTACAGATTATTTCTTAAATGTTTAAAGTGCCTTGGAAGTTGTTCATAGTCTTTGATCTCTTCCTTGTTTTGTCTTGTTACAACCAAAAAACATTGTTTTTAGGGATCCTAGGGATAAACAAAGTAGTGCATAGTTTTCAAATTAAAATAAAATATTTATTGCTAAGTTTTACTGATGCTGTTTATTGTAACTAATTGGCTTTAGAAGTAAAATCATCCGTTGTTAGTCCACTTGTGTAAATCTAAATAGTTTGTGGTGCATTTGTATTCAATCCCACTTTCTCATATCTTTGAAGAACCTTCTGTAATTGTCTTTTATTTTTCATATCTTTTCAGTTCAGTTCTATGAACTTGTGTGTGAGCATGCAGTCTTGGTCATTCTTCCGATATAAACATGCTTTTCTTATGGTTTTCTTTTAGCATTACCTTATTGGAGCTCCTCAACTTAACGCTGCCTTGATCTATTGCATGTACCTCAACATATTTGTTCACCAGAGCCATTTAAAGTCACCTACTGTATCATTTTCTACTTTGTCTGGCTCTGTTGTAGAAATTTCCATTGAAATATTGTGGAAGTGTTTGGTTGTAATGTGACAAAATCTGAAATATTTCAAGCGGTACAAGTAGACTTTAAAGGCACCCTGCTTCTACCAAAGACTGCTTTCCATTTTACCCCCCCATCTTATTCTTACATTTTCATCACTAGTAGAAAAATCCACCATCGGTTTGTTTGAATACAACAAGAAAACAGTCAGAATAGCCTTCCCTTCTACTCAGCGACCTTTATCGTTGTTATGCTTTTTAGAAATGTGAAACATTAGACTCCCAAAATAGCCCGATGTAATTTTGAATGCTTATTTTTCCCTTTCGTTTAATTGCTGTTTTCTTACGGATTTAGAGTCTGTGCCGAGCGGTGAGAGTCAGAGCGTTGCAGGAGGTGACGAAGATGCCCTGGAAGAGTACCAGGAGCTCAGTGCTCGTGAGGAGCAGGACATAGAGAGCATGATGGAGATGTGCGAGTACGCCGTATCTAATGCTGAAGCCTTTGCTGAGAAGCTCTTCAAGGAACTGCAGGTTTTAGATGGGGTACGCTTAGTGGCTGGTATAATACAGGACTTTTATATGATAACCCAGAATAATATCCTCTTCATTGTACTGAGTCTTTATTTCTTTGTACTTTCAGGCTAACATTCATTCCATTATGGCGTCAGAGAAGCAGGTAAACATCCTGATGCAGCTCCTGGACGAGGCCCTGGCTGAGGTGGACACCATTGAGGGAAAGCTGAGCAGCTATGAGGAAATGCTTCAGAGCGTCAAAGATCAAATGGACCAGGTCTCTCAGAGCAACCACATCATTCAGATCAGCAACATCAACAACAGCAAGCTGCTGGACGAGATCCAGTTCTTAGTGGTGAGTCTTTTTTTTTTTTTTCTTTTTTTAATTCTACAGGATTATTGAGAAATAGATTTTATTGTTAAAAACAAAACATTTTTTTCTGCATCTGATTCATTTTGATTGTCGTTCTGTAGAACTATATGGACTTATCAAAAGGACACATCAGGGCCTTGCAGGAGGGAGACCTGACCTCGCCTAGAGGTATAGAGGCTTGCATCAGTGCGTCAGAGGCTCTATTGCAGTGCATGAATGTGGCTCTGAGGCCAGGTCGGTTTCCACATTAGGAAAGAAAATCGTCTGGTTTTCTGTTGTTTTAAAACAACTCATCAGTTATAATTGTGTGTCTTTTCCTTCCTTTAGGCCATGACCAGCTGGCTGCTGTTAACCAGCAGCAGAAACTGTTTTGTGAGCTGAGAGACACTTTCGCTCGTCGGCTCACCAATCATCTCAATAATGTGTTTGTTCACCAGGTAACAGCCTCAGTGCTATTTCAGCATAGCTGAGAGCTTTATTGGCTTTGGTATTTACTTTGTGGTGCACAAAGTTTGATACCGCTGATTTTTTTTTTTTTTTTAGGTTTCCTGTTTATGATGCTTTAAAGAAATCAAAGGAGTTAGGAAGTAACGCTGCAGGTCTTAGTGTTTTGTTTCATTAAAACAACAAATTTTAATTTATTTTGTTGTGAAATAGAAGGGAAAAAGATCATTTTAAAACTTTTTACAAACGAAGAACTGAAATGTGTGGCTTGCCTATGTATTCAGACCCCTTTATTCCGATACCCTTAATGTTAAAGTCGACTTAATTTTTAAACCAAGTCTGTATAAAATTAGATTGCATAATAATTCCAGCTGTTTTATGAACACTTCTGGTTTGTTGAAAAACGTTGATGAACAAGAAGCTTCATGAAGACCAGCGAACACAGAAGACAGGTCAGAAGTAAACTGTTGATAATCACTGGAGAAGCTACAGAAATCCCCAGCTCAAGTGGAAGAATAAGTTCACAGGAAAACTTTACAAATATGGCTGCTTGTAAGCCATTAGAACCACTGTTTTCAGTTTTCCCCATAAATAGATGATGCAAGACTCAAATGATGTAGAATAGATCAAGGCCTATCTATGTGGGAAAAATGGATCAAAGGTGAGACATTTATCTTTTAACAACTGTAACAAGACCCAAACATTGGTGTTTACAGAAAATCTCTACTCAATCTGACTGAGCATGAGGGATATTGCAGAAAAGAACAGGTAAAAATAAACCAGTATTCTTTCAAAGTTAGTAGAGACGTGTCCTAAAAGACCAGCAGCTGTAACAGCAACGAAAGATATAAACTTTAAGAGGCTAAACACAAATGCTGAACTGTCAGGCTTTTATTTGTAAAATACGTTAAAATAAACCTGTATAATTTCCTCCCTTTGTTGGTCTATCAACTATAATTAAAATAGGAGAAACAAAATGCGTGGTTGTAACCTGATGGTACAGGATAAACTGTATAGATACTATATTGTATTTAAGAGTTGATGGTTTCCAAAAAAAAATTATGTTTTTCTTTCTCTGACAGATTTAAACAAAAAAGCAAACATAACGATTGACAAAACTGTGGGATAATATCCTCACACCTAGCGCCTGTGTTACTGCTCTGAAAGTACAGATCCTAGTGCCCTCCTGCTCTTTTTTACAGGCTCTTTTTCTTCGCTTGTGAACATCTTGTTTAGCGAACACACTCTTCCTAAGCTTCCTGTGTTGTTTCCTGCCTATTCTTGACTCATCCCACTCTGCTTTCTGTCTCTGTGTCAGTTCAACCACTTCAGTTACTTCAAAATGACCATCCCTCAGTATTATAGGTCTTCCTGTCTGTCACTTCCAGTGAGTACCCTCACAGATCCCCCCCCCCTCTTACTTGCCCTCCTTTGCTAATGTTTGGCCTCTCACTATTCACTCCAATTGACATGCCATGATATTCTATATTCCAGGCTTTTCGACTGTTGCATGGGCTGTATTTCTAACTACTTAACATCTCATCTGATCTCAAAGCTGAATGGGCTCTGTCCATTTTTCCTGCTCCTCCACCAACTGACTGGGTCGAGGGCTTTTCATGTTTGGGACCTCACATTGGTTGCAATGAGCTTGGACCATAAAGTGCTGTGCCTGTTTTCTGCTCTGTGTGCATGTTCTGCAATGGAAAACAATCCACAATAAAGATGCCAATAGACAGAAGAAGAGGCAAGGCCATAAAAGTTACACTTGGAAAGTTATGGGTCCAGAAGTTCGAGATGAACAGCAATTTATGTAATGTCAGCGTAAAGCTGGAATGGCTCTAAAAACAATGTTTTACTCTGTTTTTTTTTTTTCCTCAGGGCCACGATCAGAGCTCCACTTTGTCACAGAACAGTGCAGAACTGTCGCTGCCCAAGCACAGCCCCCTCCACAGGGACCTGTTGCGCTACGCCAAGCTTATGGAGTGGCTGAAGAACACGCAGAGGGAGAAGTACGATGGCCTGTCGAGGGTCAGTCTAAGTAGCCTTTGAAATGTGTAAACAAATAGTTTGGGATGCGTGTGCTTGAATTATTGCTGAAGGCCGGACGAGGAGAACTTGTTCACCTCTTTAATCCGCTGCTTTAGATTCAGAACAAAAAAAAAAAGTTATGAATCGTGGTTGGATGCAGCTGAAAAACTGGTGGAAGTATAACAGTCAACGAAAGTTTAAAAAAAAAAACATCATTTCAAATGAGATACAGATTTTTTGTTTGTAAAATCACAAACAAGAGGTGATCTATCATACCTCCCTCACTTTTTTATGTTGCTTACATGTGACTTTTCCTAACCTGGCTTTCTCAAGTTCTTCTCTATAAAGTGCAGAACGGCACAAAAGCTCGAGTATTCTAGACAGCAAGCATGCTAAGTTCAAAACTACTGTAGTTGTTTGTGCTTATTAGACATAAGATTGAGTCTTTTTATGAAATTCAAAAAGTTTAGAATGTTGTTATTATTACTGGTTGGTGTTACTGGAGCCATTTTAGTTTGGAGGAGTAGGAATAATTATGTATTTAATAAAATCATGTTAATCTCTTTTGTAAAAACTGAGAAACAACGCTGCTTAATGTTAATCGTACGGTGCAAACGTGCCTTTAAACTATAATACCATGTTGGTGCTTTGACATTTTGTGGTGTTTTTTTTTTTGTTTTGTTTTGTCACATGGAGAAACGACTCCTGTTTATTTTCCAGACTTATGTCGATTATATGAATCGACTTTATGACCGTGAGATCAAAGACTTCTTCGAGATCGCCAAAATAAAGATGGCGGGTACATCCAAAGAAGCGAAGGGCAAGTTTGGTAAGAGCTTTGATTTCCCTGCATGTTTTGAACAGTGACACAAAGCTTGCCTCTTCCCTGCAGTAAATAAACAGAGTATGAGTGGAAGTTTCCCCTGAGGCCTCTTCCTATCTTTTAGTCTCTCAGAAGAAATGAATGTCAGATAGATGTGGAAGGAAACAAGCAACGTCTCATCCTTTTAGAGCTTTTTTCTGCACATGTTTTTCTTTTTTATATACATATATATATATATATATATTGCACCAACTTATAAATGCCGTCTCCGGAGCTCAAGTCCTGCTTTGTGTTTTATCTTTTAATAATGTCTTCTTTTCCCTCTGCACAGGCTCTTTTCATGCTCAGTTCTGAATATTTAATATCTGCATAGGACGCCCCCTTTGTTGGGCTTTGATTTTGGCAGAAATATACATCTCTGCTTTCTGCTCTCTATATTAGCTTTTGCCTCTGAAAACAAAAGTGAGAATTTGTTTTCGAAAGGTTTGTCTGAACCACCACCAAAGGCATGAGCGTTAACATAAACTTGTCCAGCTAACATCCAGCCTCCTCTGTCCCATGCTGCATGTTTTAAGCCTAACTTGTGTCTGTCTTTGATGCCTGCCTTTCTAACCGGCTGCAGCCACGCTTCCTCGGAAAGAGAGTGCGCTCAAACAGGAAACAGAAAGTAAGTCTATTTGGATTGAGCTGTCTGTTGTAAAAAGTGTGCTTTCGATCCCCGCACTAAAAGAAATCTGGTTTATAAATCCTTTCCATCTAATACAGGTCATTTTCTCACTTTGTAATTGCTTGGTTTGAGTTAAAACTTCTCATTACATTTTAATCCTTCAATTAACTCTATAATTGTTTGGCTAATCCCAAAAAGCAACTTGACATTTTTTTAATTGCTGCATGAGTTGGCTCTTTTTTTTTTTTTTAAATGTAAAACTCAAGAACATATTTATAATTTCCTACTGAACACTGACTTGACTGATTCCACATTGTGTTTATGGTGCTGCATCAGGCCTGCATGGCAGCTCTGGGAAGCTTACAGGCTCCACTTCAAGCCTCAACAAGCTGACTGTGCAGGGCTCCAACAGCAGACGGTCCCAGTCTTCCTCTCTGCTGGACATGGGTAACATGTCTGCCTCTGACCTGGATGTAGCAGACAGGACCAAGTTTGATAAGGTGATGCTTCATTTTCGGTCTACAATATGGAAAAAGCGTAGAAGGAAAACCAGCCGGTGCTTCTTAAATGTTATTTAAACAAGTACAACTTCACTAAAAAAACTAATTGAATAAAGGCGCTCTTAAGTTTTTCATAGACTCGTTTTCTGAGGAACATTGACACTTAATAGGATAACAACTTTTATTTCTAAAGCAATATTTTCACAGATTCAAACTATGTACCAAAATAAAGAAGTCTCTTCATTTATCCCATATCTCTGCATGTTGTTTCGCACCTCAGATTAAACTGAGAATCACTGTGTTTTCAGATATTTGAACAGGTCCTCAGCGAGCTGGAGCCTCTGTGTCTTGCGGAACAAGACTTCATCAGCAAGTTCTTTAAGTTGCAGCAACACCAGACTGTTTTGCCCCCTCTCGCTCAGGTATATGTGTTATTACACATTACAAACTAATGTACCAGCCAGAGAATGATGGTTGAAGCTAATGGCAGCATTCAGGGGGTTTCTGTCTTAAGCGGAGACATCGATTTTTACAGAAACAATGTTGCCCAGTTTTCAGTGATAGCATGTGTCATGTCCTTGTCATCAGACACTTAATAAGACTTGTCATTGTTTTATCTCTGTTTGACCCGTCAGCCTGAAACGGATGAGACAGAGGGAAGCATCCCATCACGAATGCCCCCCCAGGCTGACCACCGACACTCCCTGTCTTCCGAGTCAGTACTTTGACACGCTTAATAACATTTTAAGTACAAGTACCATCAATCCTTTGTTCATTTTTTGTTGTTTAACAGTGATAGAACCAGTTACATTCTCTTTCAGTTTCCTCAAATATTTTAATATTCTAAAGAAAAGAAAACGTTACATGTTTATACAAAAAAAAAAAAAACGTACACCATTCTGACAAAAGTATTGGGTCACGCCTCTAAATCAATACATGTGAACATAATAAAAACATCCATGGCTGCAATTGTTTAATGTAATGTGGAGAAACTTGACTGACTTGTACATGTAAAAGTAGAAAAATACTTTTCAATGTAGTGGATCTAAGTTTGATAAATATTGATTGGTGTGAAGTCAAGAGTAAACAGATCAGTATTATTTGCATTACTTGAATTTATTGAAAACTGAATCGTATCAATTAAAAGGAAGCAACAAACAATAAGATTATTTAAAGACTTGACAAATGGCCAAAAAAGTACTTATTAAAATGCGGATAGTGCATAGAAATGAAAATGTGTTCTAAAGACCACAGGTAAAAATGTCAGAGTTAGCCATAGAGGCTTTTTTTTTAATCTGTAGTTCTAGGCTAGGTTAATGTTTACAAACATCACTTGCTTTAAAAATTAGAAGGTATGGTTGATTTTTTTTTTTTTTTTCAAACTTTATTTAAAGAATTTTCATGTTCTATGGTAAAAAAAAAATAAATCTGTATTTGATTCCTTTTTCCAGGAGATGAAGTTTCAGAAGAATCTGTCAAATGTTAGAACTTTAGCTGACAATCATGATAACAAAATTGAAAAGAATTGTAATCTTTAGTAAATCCGGACGGGTTTCACATCCATCACCACTCTATATTCTGTATTTTTCTCTTATTCTCCCATAATTAACTTACTCCATTTGGGTCAGCTCTTGTCTGACTAAGAAACCATTTGTTAGCTGTTTGTTCAATCAGGCAGGTTGAAATTTCATGTTTTAGTAAAAATTAAACACATAAAAAATACTTACATTTATCAGTTGTGATTAATTATTTATAATTTTTTTTTTAATCAAAATCTGATGACAATGTTTAGAGTAGAAAAGTAATTTGAAAGACAATATGCACAAGCTATATTAAAAATATGCAGAAGTTCATTTTATTGTATCTATTCGATTTAAAACACAAAAATATTGTTATTGTGAGAACATGTTTAAACTGTGAAATCATCTGTATTTATTGATTTAAAATGATTTTCTTTCTCCTGAAATGTAGTATATTGCTTCCATTTGTCCCAATATACATATCATGGAGTAGACATGTGTATATTGAAATAGAATGAGTATAATAAAACTCATTAGAACTCTTCACTTCTGTTTATGGTAAAGGAAAGACATGGTGCGGATGATGATGAATAAAATCTTCCAGAGCATCGAACCAGAGCTCAACAGCCTGATCGCTCTGGGCGACAAGATCGACAGTTTCCACTCTCTGTATATGCTGGTGAAGATGAGTCACCATGTGTGGACAGCTGAGAACGTTGATCCAGCCTCTTTCCTCAGCACAACCCTGGGAAATGTTTTGGTCACTGTGAAGAGGAACTTTGACAAATGCATTGTGAGTGGAGTCCACACAGGCAGGGAAAATATTTTTTTCTTGAAATTGAAACGTTGCTTTTGTATATGTTGTGTAACAAGTTCAAATGTGTTGCCTTGATACAGTCTGGTCAGATTAAACAGATGGAAGAAGTGAAGATTTCTAAAAAAAGCAAAGTTGGGATCCTGCCTTTTGTCACAAGATTTGAGGAGTTTGCTGAGCTTGCTGAGACAATCTTCCGTAACGCAGAGCGCAGAGGGGACCTGGATAAAGCCTATGTGAAGCTTATCAGGGCTGTTTTTATGAACGGTGAGGCTTCAGGTTATTTGAAATGTAAAGAAATCTCTTCATAATGGCTGGAAACAAAATGTCTTAACGTTGGTTTGCTTTTCAGTGGAGAAGGTTGCCAGTGAAAGCCAGAAGACACCCCGGGATGTGGTCATGATGGAAAACTTCCACCACATCTTTTCCACATTATCACGTCTAAAGATTTCCTGCCTGGACGCAGAAAGACGAGAGGCTAAGCACAAATACACGGACCACCTGCAGTGTTATGTAATCAACTCCCTTGGTCAGCCCCTGGAAAAACTCAACGTAAGAATTATCTTGAAGTTGTGTACAAATACGCATGGTCAGAAATGTTAGAATCATTGAACCATCATCTCTGTTGCAGCATTTTTTTGAAGGGGTCGAGGCGCGTGTGGCTCAGGGTGTACGGGAGGAGGAGGTGAGCTATCAGCTGGCTTTCAACAAACAGGAGCTCCGCAAAGTTATCAAAGAGTATCCTGGTAAAGAGGTAAAAAAGGGTCTGGATAACCTTTACAAGAAAGTGGACAAACATCTTTGTGAGGAAGAAAGTTTGCTGCAGGTGAGAAACTCTGCTTTGTGAGATGTTGGCAATCTCAAAAGGCATTTTCTGTTCATTCTAAACTGCTGCATTTCAATTTATCTCCACCAGGTGGTGTGGCATTCCATGCAAGACGAGTTTATCCGACAGTACAAGCACTTTGAAGGTTTGATAGGGAGGTGTTATCCTGGATCTGGAATCACCATGGAGTTCACCATCCAGGATATTTTGGAATACTTTTCTAGCATTGCCCAGTCCCATTAGTTTAGCTGCTGAACACTTTATCACTACTGCCTGACTTTGGCTGAACATTCATTAATTATTGTGCTTGAATTATGACCATTTCATGTGTGTGACTGTTTTTATAAAAGATTAATTGTACAATGATCGATTATGCTGATGTTGCAGCACTACATGTGTGCCTGTATGTGACTTATGCAGTTCTTCCATACACACAAAAATTGTTTATGTTCTTATTTTAGCATGCCATGTCTACAAAATAAAAGTGCACTCCAAGCATCCCTGGAATTCTTCATCTCAAAGTTGTATCATGAATAGAGGAGAGTAAATCATACATCTGTTATGTTGGCCTATGGAAAGTTCAAGGCACCAGGACAGAGTAAGGGATTACATGCAAGCAAGGAGAAAAGTAAGGGGTTATGTAAATACATTGAGTTTTTATTACTGAATAACATTTGTTGTACAAATATACATGTTATTAGGTCCATCCATGGTCTTTTCTGCTTATGAGACCGGGTCACAGTCAACAGGTCCAGGGCCCTGGTGATAGCAACTGGCTCGTCATTACTGGGGTATTTCCAGGATGTATGGAATAAACTATATATATATATATATACACACACATCATAAAAAGGCAGCTGTTTTTTGCTTACTTTTGAATAGAATAAGGCTATTTTTCTTTTTAAAGTCAGATAGGAAGAGTCTATTTATAGGCGACTTGCTAATAATAAGAATGAGATGATAGTTTCTTTACTGCTTCCTTTTAAATCAGAAGTTTGCGTACACTAAGATCGATATTCTTTCATGCTGCAATTTAGCAAATCTGAATTTTGTAAAACAGAACAATTTTTGTCATGTCCCTTGAGGAAGATTTTCTTTTCCTCTAACTGTTGTGCAGAAAAATAGTTTCAGCTGTGTAGCAATAACACACCACAAGGTCACATGTTGTAGAACTGACTTTTTTATGGAGCTTATATAAAACTAATTTTTTTTAATCTTTTTTTTGTTGTTGTTGTTTCTATATATAAAAATTTTAGCTATACCAACCTCTATGGAGGACCGGGGTCGTTTTGTGAACAGTGTGGCAGTCTAACCAGTGAGAGAGCTAGTTAAATCTGAGGAGCTGCTGTGATTGGTTTATCTAGTTTTCAGTGTGCCCAGGGATCAGAATGGTCACAATGAAGGCAAACAGAGAGAGAAAATGAAATGGAATAGGGTATTACCTTTTAAATGTGTGACTAGGAATTTTGGTTTTTAATATCCATCTTGAAATATGATTTTAAAATACATTTACAAATTGCAGTATTTATGAATGGATTGAATAGATATAATTTGCAATTCCTCTTAAATTCAACTGCGACCTGTATCTGATTTATTCATCACAGACTAAACAACACAGATTCATCTTTGCAAGATGCGTTCTAGCACTACCATCCACGTTTACTTCCGTAAACACAGCTACGTTGCTTGTGATGTCATTGCGTCCTCTAGTGCGCATGTGGGGCACTTCTACGAATGTAGAGTTTGGAAAGTTCAGTTTAGGCTCGAATATATGTGGAAATGGGAACGACAACAGAAAAAAAATCGGAATTGAGAATTAAGGCCTGCGGTGTGCACCTAGCCATAGTGACTTCGTGGACGTCTGACTCCAACCTCCGCCGGGCCACCCCCATTTGACAAATCATGCGCTCCTCAGTGTTGGGCCTGGTACTTCCATGGTGACGAATCCAAACCAGATATGAACGGCGCTCTTTTCAAACCACTTTACCGCGGAACCGTGTAATTGCAACAAGTTTATGATTATTTTTGACGTCCTTTGTAAACCATTTACAACCTTAAATTAAAGCTGAGACTGGTTATTGACCATAGGGGTGGCAACATAACGGCTAATGTAGCATTATACTGACGTTTATTAGGCTAACATTAGCCGCTACAAAAACTTGTTACCAGTAAATAGTTGAAATGTCCTTTTAGAAACTGAATGATAGCAACGCCAGCTAACTCGGCGATTCTCACAGTTATACTGTTCTGCTTTATAAATGAATAATCGGGCTTATATTTTCAAAAAAAAAAGTACTTATTCGGTGAACTGCAAGCATTAGAACAATGAACGGCAGCGCAGAGAGGAAATTTGTCAACCTGCGGAAACGTCTGGATCAGCTGGGCTATAGACAACCTCTTGGGATTGAGTCGCTGCCGCTCGTGGAGAAACTGTTCAGGTGAAATACTCTCTGCACCTGTTAAGTTTTGTTACTGATATCAGTCGACGAATCACAGGATGTAAACTCTTGTTCATCCTCTGTCCTGCAGCGACCTGGTTCACACAACTGAGAGCCTGCGCAATGCCAAACTATCAGCAGGAAAGACCGAAAAGGAGAGCCGAAATGTTGACGCTCTGCTGGAGCCCTACAGGGCAGAGAATGCCAGAGTTGTCAGGGAGAACAACGATCTGCATCTAGAGCTCTTAAAACTCAGGGAAGAGAAAGATCGGGTCACTAGAGGTAAAGAGAAATCGTGTGTTTCTTCGTATTTCCTACAGATTTTAGAGAAATCAAAACAAGTAAAGAAAAAATGTTGTATTTATTAGCAATTGTTTCACATTTACTGCACATACAAAGGAATCTAAAATGCGTTTCACTCTAAATGTGTACACAAGACATTTCTGACATTTAGTCAGTCAAGACAAGATATCAAACATTCACACATAGTAAAAGTAACAGAGTAAAACACCGTGTACCCAGTGCAATGATTGGCACTTACAGCTGTATTTTTATTTTTCTCCAGAACTCAAATCACAAATCAGAAAACTGGACCATGAGACGTCTGATCTAAAGTTTCTAAACAACCAGTATGTGCATAAGGTCCGCTGCTTGGAAAAGGACAGCAAGGCTAAATGTGAGCGGATCCAGCAGCTGCAGGAGAAGAACATGCAAGCTGTTGTGCAGACGCCAGGTAATCTCTAGACTACGTTGTCTGGCAGGTTTAAGGTAAGGGATGTTTGACGTTCATATACACACCTTAAATCCTTTGTTTATGCTGTATTTCTGTCCCAGGTGGGAAAAAGCGCAGTATTCCTTTCAGGCGACAGAGAATGCAAATTGATGAGCTTTTACCTCCTCCTTCTAAATCAACCTATCCTGTCCCGCAGCCTAATGATCCGTACATAGCTGACCTACTGCAGCTAGCTGATGGAAGGTTTGCTTTACATCTCTTAATGGTATTTGTACACAGCAGAAACCAACCTAACGACAATAAGTGTATTTTGCCTTAATTTAAGCAGGTAGATAAAATCATCTGCCACTAGAATTTCGTATTTTGGCCTCATAATTAGATAATATGCACTTGAAACTAGATAATATAGTTGTTTTTGTTCCAATTTTATATCAATTTAAAGAGAAATCCACTTATTTCAAGAAAAATTGAGTCAGAATTATTATTTTTTTGCTGCATACTGTATACATTAGCTTGTTGGGGGTATTTGCATCACCTCACCTCAGTTTATTATGACTTTGATTTGTAGGATTAATGAACTACAAGAAGACATTATCAAGCTCAAACTAGACCTGGAAAATGCCCAAGAATGTATAAAACATTTGAATACTCAAGTAAGTATAGAGAGCGAATCTATGCATTATGTTGGGATTTGGGGACACTTTTATGTCTAAGATGGTTTCTCTTTGAAAGGTGGATGAAAGGGACAGAGAGATTGATCGTTTGAATCACGTCCTTCAAGGTGGACGGCCTCACGATGTCATTTCTCTCGAAGCGCAGAACATCAGCAGTGAAAAAATGATCGCCCATCTCAACCTTCAGGCAAGTTCAGGTTTCATTATTTAAAATATGCAAAATTCACAACTGATTGTTAAACAGGAGTAGATTTTTAGTGACTATGGTCTGTTGCTCCATGTTTTATAGATTGAGTACCTGCAGGAGACCAATAGGACCCTAGAGCAGAGGATAGAAGGACTGCAGCAAAAGAAGAAAGACGCCTCCACAGAGGTGGCAAATCTCTCCTTGAAGAACCTGGAGCTCTGTGAGGAACTGACACACATAGATCATCTTGCAAAGTGCATGGAGATGGACAAGGAACATGTGCTGGAAACTGCTGATATGGAACTACAAGAGTCGAAAGTGAGACAATATTTAACAAGGAAATCTAACATAAACTGTGATGCTGATTATAACAATAATTTTTTTTTCTTTTTTCTGTACAGAAAGAAATTCAAAGGCAGCAGAAAACCATTGAAGACTTGGAGGATATTATCACAAAGACTAGAAAGGTTTGTAAAACAGATTGTTTTTTGTTTTTTTTTTTTTTTTTAGATTCTTCTTTTTTTCCGGTCAGATTTATTTTATTTATTTTTTTTAATTCAAAGTAACGTTTATATCCAGGAGCAGTCTGAAGGAGAGTTTGAAAGAGATCGCTTAAGAGAACAGCTGATGGAGCTTAAGGAGCAGAACGAGAAGATGGAGGGACTAGTGAACTTCCTTGAAGATGAGAAAACCAGGCTACAGGACAAAGTGGAGAAGATGGTGGCAGCTGGTAGGGACCATCTTGTTATCACTGTCGCTGAACCTCTGATGACATCGGCTCTGTATGATGTTTCTAGGGTTGATTGATTCATGTTTTCTAGATAAAGAGCTGGTGCTGGAGTTGGAGGCTATGCGGGTTAAACATGGTGTCTGTGGTAGAGAGCGTTCCCCATCTCGTCTGGACGCCTTCGTCAAAAATCTAGAAGAGGAGAGGGATTTCTATCGCCACGAGGCTGAGCGATATAAGAGAGCCAGAGGAGCCGGTGGGCCAGGTTTGAGTCCCAGTCGAAGTCCAGAGAGAAGCAGAAGTTTGAAAAGCAAAGTGACCAAAGTAAGAGATTAGGGCTACCTGGGGATGGATTTTTCACTTTATCGTAAATCTCAATCGCTGGTTTTCTTCTAAGAATAAAAAAATTTGTAGCAGCTAAATTGTTTGTTTTTGTTACTATTAGGTAAAATATAAACAAGGACTTGTGACACTAGAAGTATAAAATATGTGTAATGAAGTCAAAACAAAAAAAACAAAACAAACAAGAACAAAGATGTGCTTCATTTCATTAAGGATGAGCTGTTTCTAATAAACCGTTTTATAAATTAATAACTGACTCATATTTCCATGTATAAAATATATATATATATATATATATATATATATATATATATATATATATATATTAAC
>JAUZNJ010114929.1:0-15455 GCA_034780135.1 Jordanella pulchra | reverse complement strand
CCCCCCCCCCCCCCCAAGACACGATTAGAGGCTGGCTAGATCCAAAAGTCACAAAACAAACTGCGGGGCATCCGTTGGCAGGCAGCGGCGTCCTAATCACGCAACTTGTAAGCGTCAATTAGGCTGAGCTTTGGGGGTTAATGAAAGCCCTGAGCCGTGCGCCTGGATGTAGCCGCAGCCCCTTTAAACTGCAGACCACAATGCCTCTGGTAGCACGCTGCTTTAAGAGCCAGCATCATGTGGGCAATAAGTCCCCCCCTAAAAAAAAAAGAAAAACCTCAGAGTGAGGAGAGAGGCGCTCGGGCAGCACAGAAGCACTTTCTCCTGATGCCAGCACGCTGCTCTGTAAAGCTAGAAATAATTACATGTTGTACTCCAAGAAAACAACTTCTAGATCCCACGCAAAAAAAAAAAACATAACTGCAAGACTTGATTAGACTGATTATTTCTAATTAATTCAACTCAACAGGTCAGGAAATGGCATTAGAATAAAAAAAAAAAAACATTTTAAGTGAACAAAGTTTTCAAATAACTAGAGCAAAGTGAAATAGGATTAAAAGTATAGAATAATACTAAAAAATAGAATGTCTTAAATAACTAAACAACCAAATTAAACTCTAAAAATATGGGAAATCTTAATGAGTTTTTTCATTAAATTAGATATAGACTTAAATGATAAACTGTCAACAGGTGTATGGAGTTATGTCTGTTAGTAAATGTTGAAAAATAGCAGGAAACTGATGATAGTGAAACATAAAATGTATATCTTCTTTAAGTATGAGGAAAAACAGGTTTTTACAATATTACACATCCTTTACCTTAAAAGGCTTCAATCTTTCAACAAAAGATACAGCAAAATATTAGGAAAGGCCCAAATCAAAAATAATATTATCATCAGCTTCTAAATAAGGGAAAACCAACCAAAAAACCCCCTTAGTTTAAGAAAAATAAATAAATTACAATCATTAAAAAGAGTATAATTTTGATTTTTTATATTGGACAATAATTTTACAAATATTATATTCAAAGGGTCAGATACAAATAAAAAAATAGAGAACAGCAAAGATAAAGTTTATTTTTTGTCTATAACTGCAGCTGTAGGGAAATTAAAACAGACAAATCCAAACCAAAGGCCTCACTCATACATCTCTCTGTAGAGAAGCAGGCAAAAAATCAGATTCTCAGCTACACAAAAAGTCCTTCATATCATCCATCAAACTCTGTCATCCCAAAATATATTATTTTCCTGTCTGCAATCTTCATTCCACGCTGAAACAGATAGCACTGAGGATTCTGCATATCCCTGTGAAAAGTGCAACACAGGCACTAGAAAGCAAAGAAGAAGAAGAAGGAAAAAAAAAAACAAGGCTCTTTTTGTGCACGGTGGCTGAGGTTCTCCCTGTGCAGCAGAGTGTTGTCTAGCATTACAAATCTCAGTCCCCTTGCAGCCTGGACGGACACGGACATGGGAGGGCCCTCTCACTGTCTGCATCGCTTTACGCTCTGCCATGCACATCAGACCCCAAAAGTTGAGGAGATGAAGGGGTCGTAGAAAAAAAAAAGAAAACAAACAAAAAAAAGAAGAAAAAAGGTAAGAATAAATGGTTTGAAGAAATAAAGGAAAAGTATGTGGCTGCAAGAAAGGAAGGAAGGAAGGCAGTTAGTTTCAAGTTGTTGCATATAAACAAAAAGACAGTTTGTCTGTGTGAGCTGGTGTGAGCAAAAGACGGAGAAAAAGAGTGGCTACCAAGCGGCCACTGGAGGCGTGAGGAATGCCCGGCCCTGGCACAAGAGAGCAGGGGTGGAGGTTGGAGTATGTTCACAGTTCTCCTGCCAAGCTGAATACATTCCCACTACAGAGTCATGGAGACTCTTTAACCTACACATATCTGCAGCAGCACGTCTCTCTAGGAGAGACACCTCACAAAGTCTTATTCTCTTAGACACCAAAGAACAAGGTCGAATTTAAACCAGACTCTGTTTTGTTTTTTTTTTTGTTTTTTTGACCTAATTATTATTATTATTTTATTATTATTTTACGAAATATATACGGAACTTGAAACTGCTGGTTTCTTGGATTGAGGTATTCAATAAAAGAGAAAACAAGTTTATAATATTTCTGAAAAACCATAAATGATGCCAACCTTTTAATTTTCATTTTTTTTAAATAAAAAAATGTATTGCAGTACATGTTATTGTTTGATTCATTAAAAATACAACACATATGGGAGTTTTCCGTTTCTAAGCATTTAATGAACAGAATAATATTCTGAATTTTACCAGCCAATCAAGCCAATGTTCATTTTTATTCAAATTCCAATTTTTGACTGAATGTTTGGTACCTCAAATAATATAGAAATTATCAGTGGAGCCTAAAATACACCAATTAACAAGATGTATTATCTTCCCCTTTTCTTTCTGTCCTCAAAACATTTAAATGTATAAAAAAAGTTTTGGGACCTTTGATTGGCTCTGGGACTTTAGAAATGAATGTACCTTAATAAGCATCAGCTAACATCATATTTTCATAGTGTGATATTCTTGAGAAAAATAATTATGGTTTTCAGGTAGTATGATCAGAAAAATACTAATAAAGAAAGAATAGATATCATTTTAATCCTATAGAGGGACAATTGAACTCTGCATTGAACCCATCTCCTCTAATGGGAAGTGAATGTCCTCCTCTCTAACCACAAGAAACGAGCCTCCACTTCCTCAAATATACAATATTTATTGCTTTTGAAAATACAAATTTTCATATGGAGAAATCATCCCACCTGCTCTTAAGGTACTGATACAGTAATTAAAGGTCTAATGAATGCATGTACTGTTATTTTGAGTTTAAAATATAAACTTCACCAAAAACATAAAATAAACATCCTTTATGCTCAGCATTAGTTTTAACATATTGTACCTTTTAGTTCACTCTACATGAAATAGGATGGAAAGGAATTAACTTTATTTCTCCTGGTCAAATATGACCATATAAGCTACAAAATTAGTTATGTTATCTACTCAGCTAGATAGCCTGTAGTCAGCTGCTTTAGAAACCTGCTGGTCAAGGTCGATGTAATGTAGCTTGTAAGAATGATGGTTAGCCTTTCTTTAGCTTATTTTCCAGACCATGATTGTCTCTGTTTTCCACATGTGGAAATATTTCAAAACACTTGAATGTATATGTCTAGTAATCAAATGTGTCATGAATTGGAAGGACTGCGTTATAAAAATAAATGTAAAAACTCTCTCGGGTATTAACAGCAGAGGCAAATAAAATCATATTTTAAAACATTGGATGCAAACACACAAAAAAACAAAAAAAGAAGTGGGTTTACACTGTTGGGACAGAAATGTGGTTATTTTTTAATCAAACTTTGGAAACCCTATTTTGGGATTTGATTTCAATAACGCTTTAGCAAAGCAATGAGGTCAAACATTGGTAGCTCAGTTAACTAACTAGCATAGATAGCGCTTGCTTTATTAGCTAGCATGTGTTTATGCTTTAACCAAAGATCTGGTCAAATATTCACAAAGACAGGCTTCTTTTTTTGTACTTTTTTATACTTTTACTCAAAATAAATTCTTAAAAACATTATTTTAATTGTATTAATTTACTTCAATTTAGGTTTTATTATGGATTCAATAAATGATTTTATGCATTCAAATGTTTAACGTAGAATGAAAGTAAAAATAACTTTAGAAATTTAGAACCAAATATTGTGTTGCCTTAAAATTAAGCCCTTTTAATGATTTTTCAGGTTTAGATTTTTTTTTTTTTGGTGATATGATTTAATTCTATTATTTAACATTTGAAATAAAAATGCATGATGAAAAGTTTTATTTAGACAAAAAATAATTACCCTTCTTCTAAAATAAAATCAATCATAATCATAAATTGCTCAGAAGACTGTACACCTTTTTCTCATTTTACTTAATATAAAATAAAAATACAACAGGTTGATATTTGAAGGTTACCAGCCTAGCAACTGTAGTCTCAAAACATTATTACTTTAATTAGTTGAACTCTAACTGTCCGGGTTTTTTTTGGGACTGGAAACATTTTTAATATCCAAATTTGTCTCTATCTCAGGGCAAAAAGTTGCCTTTTTCAAACCAGTTGAGTGGAAGTGTGGAGCGCAAAGTGGGGGAGGGGCAGGGAGGGTCCATACAGACAGGGTAAAACTTCACTCGCTTTCTTAGTTATTTTTTTAAAAGTACTTTATACAATGAGAATTGTATACTGTAAGACTTAAACATTTCTGGGCATATGACTTTATAAAACCAGAGTGTACCTGGATAATTTAGTGTCTAAAACTCAGTAAGCTGAGTCCAACCCATGACCTCACCTTTTTATGTCAAATCCACTCAAGACTGAATCGGTCAATATAAGATATGGCACAGAGTAGTAAAATTATCTTTATAGTTAGAGTCAAATGGAAAACAACGATAATTATCTCATAAATGAAACAATATAAATACATAAAAAAAATCCAAAAAATGATGCTCAGGAGACAAAAGCAGGCTGACTTCATTTGTTGCAACAGAAAATTGGACCAAAATACTCTTCTAAGGATTCTTCTTAGAACTACAAATCTTTAATGGGATCACCAAAGGTGGACGCTTCACATTAATGTAAAAGCAAAAGGAATTAACCTTTTTATCCTGACATTTTATGACATGTTTGCTCAAGTTAAGGACAGTTTCCCTTTATTACATCTTTAGCTAAAGCTCCAAAATGAAACCAGTAATTCAATTAAACGTGAAATGATGATGATGTCGAGGGAAAAGCTTAGTTCATTATTCTTTTTGTTTCTATCTATTTTCATGTGATTTGATGTTACACAGTACACCAACTCATTTCTTTTTTTTCTGACTCCTCGCACTTTGCATTGAAAGTCTGGGGAATTCATTTAGGGGTCGGAAATAAACTGCAAACCCTCATGAGGATGTGACGTTGGATTGACGTGAGAGACGTTTGGCTTTCTTGACACAGGCCTCACCTTTCTAGGAATCTGTATGAGGTCGTGGCTGCATGTCTGCGTGTGTGTGCGTGCGTCACGCCGACCGGTGGTTTATCATTATTCTACACTGGGCTCAGCTCTTGTATCACACCATGCACTCTTCAGTTACAGTTACAAAGATAAGCCAAGCTCTGAATCCCAAAATTCGCAGTTTGAAATGATCTCTCTATTCTAGAACGGGGGGTTTGTGGTCATTATTAGTTTGTCTTTTTACTCCATGAGGTGTTTTCCAAAATTGGTTTCAGTTATATAATACTTTAAACACTTTTCTGAGACTATTTACACATCCCTGCTATTTTAGTTCTTAATTTCCTAAGTGTAAAAAAGACAGTTTAATACAATTAATACATGTAGCTCTATTGAGAATTAAAATCATTTCTGCATCTTAAGTGCAAATTTAATCCAATTAATTAATAATAAAACACACATTAATTGCAGACCTGGATCACGTCTTTAAGCACAGTGAGTGTGTCACTGCGTGTGCCCCCATCTGATTCTCCTCTTAGTGTCATGGCGAACGTGACCCCAGCTAAAGGCTGCCATGGTGTCTCCTCCCAGCCTGGGTGCCACCACCGCCTGAACACCACGACTGGATTTGTTCTGGGCTGGGCAGGTCAAAGGCAGGCGGAGTGTGAAACTTAGTTTTTATGTTTGACTGAAAAAGGGAGGAGGAGGACGGTGAATGAAGGTTGTCTGTGTGTGTGTGTGTGTGTGTGTGTGTGTGTGTGTGTGTGGGTGGGTGTGTGGGTGTGTGTGTGTGTGTGCTCCCCCAGGAAAAAGAGAGGACTCCTAATCTGTTTTCCTGGCTCTTCTTTAAAGGGAGAGCAAGACACACCAGAGGCTCCCTCTGATCTGCTGCCCCATCCATCCCTTCGCTTTCTCTCCTCCATCTCTCTTTTTCCTCGCCTCCATCATCTGTCTCTCGTTCCCTCTGCTTTTAGCCCTCTTTTTCTTTTTTTTTCTCGCGGCCCCCCGTCCCTATGCTCCCTCATCTGTTGTGTTGGCCCGCTCTGGTCTTTGTATGGCAACAGCCCTCATCTCCAGATATTCGCCTAAGAACTCTGATTCCACTTAATCGCTCAGTTTTTTATTAGTTTTCCCCTCACAGGGTATTTTGTGTTCTGTATTGCGTTTATCTATTATGCTGTTTCAGATTTATTGCTTTAGGAGGCAGACTGTGTGGCACACTCCCCACCAACGTGGTACACGACGCTGTGATCTCCCTACGTCTGCCCCTCTTTATGCCTGTTTGCTTTCATCCCTTCAAAATTAAATGAACAAACACACAACCAGAGCGCTGCCACACTCTGCTCACAACTCTTCGTGTTCTTCGCTTTCTTTATTACTTTACTTTTATTATTTGGTGTCTCAAGGCCTCGGCTGCATTTATTTAGCACGCAATGTGTGTGTAGCAGTGGTGGGGAGCGAGTGGCATCAGTTTCTCGGTTCCACTCTTAAATCCATCTGTCCTGGCACCGTTCTGGTTGTGTTGCTTTAGTTTTCAAATATCAATATAAAAAGAAAATAACAGGTATGTGAGCACAGATGTCTGTCTTTGAATGAGTTTTTTTGAGCAATTTGCACAATATTTAAAGTGGCTTAGACATGACTGTGGCACATTTAAGCCCCGCTCTGTTCCAGGAAGATTAGAATATACTGTTTTTTCTTCTATTTTTTAAAATGGAGACGACTGGATTTTTTTTTTTTTTTAGCCAGTGAATGAAAGAAATCCAAGGTCACTTTGCTGCCTCGGACTTGTACTGGACTCCAAGCTTCTAATTCCTACATAAATTAGGAAGCATGGCACTCATGCTGAAAATATTTTGCCCTGAAAATGGCGGCACCGCCATCCTGGCCCTCCATTTTGTTCCATTACTGATTCTGAGCCTGGATCCAGCACCTGACTTTTTGGACCGGTGGTTGCAATTGAGGGAAAAGAAAAAAAATAAAAACCTCTTGATGTCCCGCTGTTACTATGCGGCCTGCTTCTGGTTACTGGACGACATGAACACAGTCAACTCTTGCGAACCAATGGAAAGAGGGGCCCCATGACCGCCGGTCCCTCCTTCATCAACTCTGGTTCCAGGGGCTTCCTGAAACCGGGGGAGGCAAGAGGGGAGAAAATTGGGCAATGGCCATCCGATTGGCCAAATCCAGAACCAAATGAGGAGAGAGACTCGCAGAAATGGCCAGACAAACAGAGACAGAAACAGAAACACGGACAGAGCCAAAATGCGGGAAGAAAAATTATTATGCACAGAAAGAAACAAATGCAAAAACAAAAAAAAATAGTGGCAATGTAAAAAATGAATAAATAAATAAATAAGGGGGGAGAAAATGCTGGCTTCTTTTCGGGGCCCATAAAAATTATTATTCATGACCTCATCCCTCCCTTCCAAATTCACCACCCTCCCTCTCAAATGCACACTCCTCCTCCTCCTCCTCCTCACTTCCTCTCCCTTCCATTGGGTGGCAACACTTGGTAGGGCACATGGTGAGACAGCTGTTGCAGGCCAACATGGGCATCTGTGGTGCTACGGTGAATGTGGGGGATGGAGAGAGGTGGTGGAGGGGGTTACTTGGGGTTGGGAGGTGGCGGGGGTTAGAGGATGCAAACAGCATCAAGACACAAACCGTGTCTCCACAACAGCGTAAAAAGATGACACCAAGATGCCAAGTGGTGGATTAAAAATCGCACCTGTGCTCAGAACAGCAACAGATCCGACATTATTATAAGAGCAGCTCCACTGAGATTTCACTTCATGTCTTCAGCACCCAAATCTGAACGGCCGGTTCCTGCTTCAGGGAATACGGAGGTTTTGAAACGTTCCAGAAAACGTTGAGCCGCTCCTTCTGTTCAAACAAAATAAATGCTTCTTCTAAGGGGAAGTGCTGGTAATGGTGAAGAAATTAGAGCAGCTTCGTTTCATTAACAGTGACCTCTCCTAAATATCTTGGACTGAGTGCTTCATGGAGCACAAAAGTGATTAAAAGAGCATAAAAGAGAACATGCATGCACTGATTACAGATATCATTGTATTCCAAGGGTTTAAAACCACACATCATTTGATTGTAGTGTTTTAAATCCCTTTTAATGATATACCACTGGGAAGTGCAGTTCCTCTCACACCTGTTTCTCTGTACTGCCAGGCAGCTGGCTAAAAAGACACTTCTATAATTTTTTAGTAAGTCCTAAAAGAGTTCTTGCTGAAAATATTTGTGGGCAGAAAAAACCAACAGAGTTCCACCTCTCCCTCTTATTAAGGAAGTATTGTTTAGTTGAGCTGGTAGCTCCACTAATTATGTTGCTGATATCTGCTTGCTATACTTGTATGACCAGAAAAAATGTTTAATATTCAAAGCAATGAAGAGTTAAGCAGTATTTTTTATAGTTTAAAGAAAGGCCAAATAAGTGGTTAAATGTACTAGTTTTTTTTTTTAATTTTTTGTTTTATTTGCTTCATCTTGTACTGTTTTTTTGCAGCAGGATAAAATTATATTGCTTTTCTTATTTAAGAAACACATTAATATCAGGTCATGTATTGTTTTTATTTTCAGTGTAATTAGAGTGAAACATGAGATCTTTGAATTAATATTGTCATACCGTGTGAGCGACCAAAACTTGAGTATTTTAATTAATCCATCCAAACTTTTTTAAGACGGAATGAAGGATTTTTGTCGGGTTTATCTCCACATGCCAGGTGTCTTTTCTTCCCCTTTCTTCACACGCATACATGCCACCTCTCTCCCGTCCACCCTCTTTTTCGTTTCTAACAGCACCTACTCAACACACCCCCTTTGCCATTTCTCTCTCCCCCCAAAGCACCAGCGCAGCCCCACCTCATGGTGCCAAAGTGGGCAGCCTCTGCCTTGGCGTTGCCTGGGCCTTCTGGTGCCCCAGATAGCTGCGTGAGAGTGTGTGCACCATGGGTTGTGTGTGTTTGTGTGAGAGTACTGGCCCGGCTCTTTGCGGACACAGCCAGCCCTTTAAACTGTGTCAAGGCTCCAGATGCTGGGAGAGACTGGGATTAACACAGGCGTTTGTATGCAGACACATTCGCACAGATGCACACTGTTCTCCCGGCCCAAAGTATTGCATCATTCTTGTCTCACACATTCAGCTAAAAATTGGGTGTATTTCTAATGCAAAAATAAAAACAGAAATACCTCTTTTTAATATTTACTAATTTGCTTTACTTGTTTCTCTAAAACTTCAAAATATATTTTAGCTAAAGCAAATTCTTTTTAAAGAGCTTTTGATAGCATTAGAAATACTTCTTTAAAGCCTTCTTGCTATACTCTAGTTAGCTATTTCAGTGACAACAGCAGGTGTAGCAAAAAGGTTTTACTACTTTTTGAAAACAAAGAAAAATATTTTAAACAATCCTTAGCATCAAATGCTAAACCTTTGTTCTGTTAGCATTGCTAAAACAGCAGTCTCCACCTTTTACTCTGGCAATAATGTCGAAGATCATGTTGAGATTTCCTAAATGCTGCTATCGTTTCCATATACAGAAAATTTCATAAAAGACAGAGTTTAAAAGCTAAAAAAGGATATAATTAGACTACTTTGCTGTGAGCTGTTCAGCCTTGCTGTTATCTGCTGAAAATACTGCTCTCTCTTTCTCTCACACACTGCTTAAATAAGTGTACATGTCCTGACAAGTCTTTTTATACAGTTCCCCTGCCATAAAGCTTCTGATGTCACCGTGTTCCTCTTAAATCATCTTCAAATACCTCAGTAATGGTGAAAAGTGCTAACTTTGTGTCTTCTTTAATCTGCAAATTTCAGAGTTTTTCCTGTACAACCTGTTAGTCTGAATTTTTTTTTTTACTAATGTAGGGACCTGTTGGTTATATGGGCCACGGAGCTTTAAAGTTCACCTCGAGGCCTGTAGGCTATCTATAGCTTCAAACACAAAAACAACTGTGGGAACCAAATATCAAGAAATAACGAAACCTATAGTTAAACCTACAAACCGTGGCGACACTTTGAGGTGATGTAACAGATGCCAACGTGGCACCTCAGAGAGCAGAATTTGGACTAGGTGAACACAATAATGGGAGCACAGAGATGTGACACACAAACACACACACCCACACACCCACACACCCACACACGGTGTAGCTGCAGTGGCCCTTTAGCAACGTGCCACTTCCCCTCTGGGCATAGATGCAGACGTGCATACACAAACATGCAAAGGCAGACACGTATACCAAAATGTCCACCTACTATTTGTTTAGTGGCATGCCATTGCCCTGAGGGTAGGCAGATTTATGTACACGCATGCACAAATGCATTAAAAAATTGAATAAACACAGAGCAGAATTCACATTCCACCAGAGGTTCGGAAGTCACCCGAGTGCAGTTAATAAAGCCGAAGTAACAGTGGAAACCATGGGGAATCGGACATTCTCCCTGCAAACCAACAATGGCTAAAAACTACTAATTACATTCTATCCAAGCCTTTGACATGCTTGTGTCCAAGTGTGCAGAAAAAGTGGTGAATAAATGAGGAAAAGTTTTCCTGCAATGTTTAGTTTCTTACTGAGTAGCAGTTGTGGTGCCAGTTTTGGATTGTTCGCTATAGTAGGGATCTTTCTTGGCTTCATGCCCTAATTTGGGAGAATTAAAAAGCACTAGACAGGCCCCTTTGTGGTACCGTGCGCCCGCTTTAATCTCCCCATGCCTCAGCGGGCACCCAGAGCACCAGGAGTTGGCTCCATGCCCATATGACCTGAGGCAATATGGAAATTGCCACCAAAAAAAACCCTAACTGAGCGGCGAACCCATGCCCTGGTGCACAGTGCACACAGCTCAGAGAGACATGCGCAAAGCAAAGCTATCCCTCACACAGACACAGTGCAGGAGGGGCAACTCCCGACCCACAATGGTGCTTTGTACACTGCGCTCACTCGCACATACTCACACATATGATTAAAAGTATGAAAAGTAACTGCACGCTGCACTTGTGCACAAAGCTGCAGCGCGGAGATACACACAAACACAGGTCTGTTTGTTTAAGAAGGCCACAGAGGCTTGAAATGGATTGGTACTACACATATACGTACTTTTCCACACATCCAAACTTGTTTCTGTTGATTGTTGTGAGGTCATTCATTAGGACTAATGAAACTGGCAGACCCAGACTCTGCTGCACCGGGCACAAACTCTGGCTCCACAAGCTAACTCAAGGAGAAAGGGGACTGATTTAATTACACGCTGAGGGCAAATGCACAAACATGCATGGCAGAAATAAAATGGATGAAGCAAAAGAGCCTCTTTTTTCAGCTTTCATGGTAAAATGAGTTAAAACACACAAATATAGACATTATGAACAAAAAAAAAACAACATAGCAGTTCCTTCTGACTACTTTTGCCACAACAGCTTGGCCTCATAAATTCTGGTGTTCTGTGAAGGCCTCGGAGGTTTTCAGAGAATATTAGTAGACAAACAGCACTGTGGACCACAGAAGACGGGTCGTTGGGAAACTTGTACGTTTGGCTATAAATAAATAAGCAGAGCTTTGAGTACGTCGGCTATCATCATTCTCTCCATCATCTGAAAATGGAAAGACTATGGAACAGCTTTTAACCTGCCAAGACACATCGGTCCATCTCAACTCACAAGCCTGGCAAGGAGAGCATTTATCAGGGTAGCAGCCAAAAGACCCAGGGCCACTTTGGAGGAGCTTTGGAGATGCAGGTGGGAGAAACTGTTGGCAGGAGAGTTATTAGTTGTGCGAGCTACAAAAGCGACATGAGAGAAAGAAAGCAATTTATGAAAGAAAGCCAATAAGGAAAAGTTGAAAAAAGAAAGAAAAAACGTAGAAGGTGCTCATGTTATATGAGACCAGCAGTGGACGTTGTGCCTGTTGTGCCAAAGGCTATGTGTGGACTAACACTGACTCTTCACATCACCATAAACTCAGCATTTCCACAGTAAACATGGAAGCAGCAGCATCAGTCTGTGGGGATTTTTTAAAGCAGATGGAAAGAAGGAAGAAAACCCTTGAGAGGTTTCAAAAGACTTGAGATAAGAAAGGAGGTTATCCGCCAAAAATACACTTGTTTGTTACTTTCATCTGCTTCCTTATTTAGGTGTCACCCGGTCAAAGTCCAGATTTAAATCCCATCAAAATAAATAATATAATGAGAAAAGTTAAAATGAAAAGAAGAACTGAAAATGTGAAGTTCAGAGACTATAAATGACAAACTACTATTTTAGTTTAAGCTCTATTGCTAGAAGCTAGAAGAGACACACCCCTGATGGACCTTTAGGGGTTATACAGTGAAATGTGGTTTTACATGAGGTTGAAAACAAAGGGACACATCCAATGCAGCACATGAAATTCCACTAAAACTGACTGGATGTTGCCTGAAATAAACAGTATCATGCACCAACCGAATATATCAAGGTGGACTCAGCATTTTTGCAGCTAAATTCAATGAAGGCGCCATTAGTGGGGCCACTCACCCGCCTCGCCGCAGGTTCACAGCGTTCCCCTTCCCTAAAACAAAGAACCACTTTGGCCCTGGAACAGGATGCACTCCCATCCCTCTTTCTCTCTCCGTCTGCATTTTCCCCAGTTTCCCCTTTCCCTGCTTGGTCTCCCCCTCCATCCATTTGTCTCCCCACTGGGTTCACTTAATAAGCTTCAAAGGTTTCTGGGCAACGTGGTTTTTCAAAAAAGAAAAAGAAAAAGTTACCATGGCATTTATTTGGCTCACAACATCCTCCCTCTTGCTGAGTATATGGGGTTGCCATGACATCAGTTGGCACATTGTAAAGAATACAATTGTGTATGTATGTGTGTGTATGAGTGCGCGTGTTTGTGCGCTCTTGATGGTCATCATAAGGCCAACCCTGGTTAGATGCACAGACACTGGTGGAAAAGTGAGCAGCAACCGCAGTAAGAGTTTAGCTTTTGCTTTGCCAGCTCACTGCTTCAGACCGAAACAACACAAAACATACATGTGCTCTCAAACTTCTGCGTGGTGGGTGATGCTAATATGATCATCAGTTGGTATATTTATTAAAAAACTCCTTATTGGATGTGTGTATTTAATCTCACAGCCTCAGAGCTAAGCATAAACTCAAAAAACATAACATGTGTTTGGCTTTGACATATTATTAATAAACTCAGCAGCAGAAGATCTGGCTAAGAGTAACAGCAGAAATGCATTTTTCTGCGAGTACATTCTGTGTTTGTTTTGGTTAAACTTACCCGTGAGAGTCTGGGATCCAAGTGCAAACTTTGGAATTGGCTTTGGGTTTCCACGGATGGTTAATGTTTTCGTGCTGGCACCTCTCTTTGCTTCTGCTCGTGTTTTTTGTCGCCGGGACTTAGATTTCTTGTGTTTGTGCATTTATCCTGTGCACTTTAGTTCACAGCGAGTGTAGAAGTAACTTGTGGTTCCTGATTTACACTGTTATGGAAACAGACATGAGATGAATGGGAAGGTTAAAGCATCAGCAACAACACTGAGTGGGTTATAATCCATTATGCACAGTCTCTGATTTTAGATTCTGACCTTTTCAGGCTCTGACACCAAGTTAAAAAAGCATGAATAACCCCAGTGTATCTCTTTGTGCTGACTGAATTGATCTGTTAAGCTCAAAATCATTAATACCCTTTCAGATTCTGTTTTGAAATAAGTTTAATACAAACTTTGCTTCTGATATTTGAAACAAAACTGAGCTACACTATCAAACCCTTCTAATGCTTAACAAAGATCTTCTCTCCAGCCTTATTCTGAGAATTTAACTTTGGCATCAAGCTCCAAGTCTTTGAGGGTGAAAGGCCTTCTTGCTATCACCCAAATCTTTAGCCCCTTCCAAAGATCCTCCGTCCGGTTCACGGCAGGACAGTGGATGTTGAAATAACTTCCATCAGGAAGAAACAAGATGGTGAAATCAAAATATTTCTTCAAATATAAATGTGTGACGGGTATGATAAACTTTGGTTTTAATTGAAGGTCAAACATCAAACATTTGGATCTAAAATATGTCCGTGCTGGTAAAAATAATCTGGAATTATATAAACAATAAGTTTTTTTTTTAAAAGTGAAGGCCTGAAAGATTTCAATTTGCCTTCATTTGTTGCCCATACATCTGTATGAACCTTTGATATCTTGTCCCTCTAGTGGCCTCTAGTGGTGTCAACAGGATGTTACTGATGTTAACCTTCATCTAGACCCCTCATACCTGTGTGGGCTTTTCCTCATTTATTCGTTATTTGTATTTCTATAATAATGTTCTTTACTTGTGATTTCCAAACCTTGTTGCAGAACTAATTTACAAACTTGATTAAATACTTTCTTTATAGATTAAACATTGTGAGAATAAAAAAAAAAAAACAAGCCTCCTGTTAAACTATAAAAATTGTAACCAAATTATACGAGGCTTGAAATTGATTTTTTTTTCTAAAGCAATATTTTAAAAAATAATCTTGGAAAGCATTTCAAGTCCTCTCATCTTCTCCATCTTTTACAACTGCAACTATTTAGTTTTCTCTTTATTCTGCAATATGATTGAGCAGGATATAAAAACAAGACATCATGTCATATCAAAAATTGTTTCTGACCTGTTTGATTTCGTTTTTTTAATTTAATTTGCAGTTTTTTATGCAATAATCCACGCCACTAATAAATTCATACCATGGCAACATGGAAATATAAACACTAAATATTTGGATATTTTCAGAAGAATAACATTTACTTAAGGACATAAAAATGGAATAAAGACATGCAAACAAAGAAAGGATATAAACGATCAGAAACAGAACAAACATCATCGGTAAGAGACCTCTTTGAGGTTATTCATCAATCTGTGAAACTGACCGACTTCTTTAACTCCAGATTTTACCTACAAAATAAATTCTGTTCTCACTTTCAACCCTGTTATCTTTGTCTTTCTTGTTCTCCCTAATTTGGTTTTGGAGAAAAAGAAAGAAATTGTCAAATTTGTTCTTTTTCTGATTTCAGTCATTCTTTGAAATCAGAGTCCTATTTTTGAATCTGTCAGTATAATTGATTACAAAAAAATGATTATAATAATAATTACATGAATCAAAACAAAATGCAATTATGCAATTACATTTCACATTTGTAATGGAAGAAAAAACTAACTTTACTTTGAGTACATTCATTCAAATTGGAGAAATGGTAAGAAATAACAAATGCTAACAAAGTTACTGGTTCGGGAGGTACTCCTGGGAAATCCAATAAAACAAATATAGCTGGAGTATTTACTACTTTTGCCAACTGATCCGTTTACAGTAAAAATAGCTACGTTTCCATAATCCATATAGTTTGTTAAGATGTGACACAGAAGCTTATTTAACTTCGCTGCATTACAAATAGAAAAAAAAGAGCCCATGCCATTTAAATAAGGTAGTCAGTACACGTCTTATAAAAAAATCCTCTGCTTGCCT
>JAUZNJ010114908.1:0-19685 GCA_034780135.1 Jordanella pulchra | reverse complement strand
TTAACGAGATACGTATCACGTTTTAACGAGATACGTATCACGTTATAACGAGATACATAACACGTTTTAACGAGATACATATCACGTTTTAACGAGATACTATCACGTTTTAACAAGATACGTATAACGTTATAACGTGATAGCGCTCGAAAAAATTTTTTTCCTGCGTGATAGCAATGCGCTTCCGTAGTTTTATGCAGCAAAGGTATACATAGTATATCTGGGTAAGCCCACCATTCCTCAAGCTCCCAGTCTTTTGGAGTACTGAAAACCACAAGCACAGTTCCCTGCTATCGCCCTTGTAGCAGGCAACTTCCTTAGTACACTCAACGGTAGTGCTGACAGTGAACAGTGGTTCAGTGAAGTCGCCAAAGTCACAGATGAAAAGTAAACTTTGTATCATAGCTTTCATATAGCTTTCCAAAAGGCAGAAGTACTAATTTTATTACTACTAATAGGCTGGACTTAAGAGTGGTTGTGTTACCACTGAAGATTTGAGCTAAAAAAAAAAAAAAAAAAAAAAAAAAAAGTACAAGCGCATTTAAAACTGAGCCCAAATAAGAGGGCTATATTCTGCAAGGACAGATGCTGATTTTTTTCTTACTCTTTGTTTTCATTTCCACATAGTAGCTATCACAGAGATTTGAATTGATCATTTATCTATATACCAGGTTTCTCTTTCAGATGAAGTTTCCTTTCAAGTGGCTACTTATGCACTATTGACAATGTATGTTTCTGTCATGATTCTGTACATCAGTTCTGGTCTGATTATCTGATCATCTCCAACTGCTTTGCTGCTCCATTCTCACCAACCCTCATCAGCTCTACCTGCACATCTGCCTTTATAACCCTGTCTCAGACCAGAAGCTGACGCCAGATTATTATCCAGGCTCATAGTGAGTCACGTCCAGTGTTTTTCCTGTCAGCCTGCCCCTTCTGACCTGATTGCCTCTGAGACCTTGAGATTGTCTGAGCCCCTGCCGGATCTGTTTTTGTGCCTGTTGGTTTTGAATCCTCTCTTTGCCTCGCTGAGCACAATCGATCCCGGATTCTGCTTTGGAGTTATCTCTGTCATCAGATCACCTGGTTTTGACCCCTGCTACAACTACAGCTCTGATTCTGGATCTTGGATTGGATTCATCTTAGTCAGGGGTGTCAAACTGGTTCCAGAAAGGGTCGTGTGGCTGCTGGTTTTCTTTCCACCCAAGCAGTAGCACACCAGGCTCCATTCATCTCATCAAGTCCTCAGGTTAAGACTAGACTCATTTGATTAGATGAATGGAGTCTGGTGTGCTACTGCTTGGGTGGAAAGAAAACCAGCAGCCACACGGCCCTTTCTGGAACCACTTTGACACCTGTGATCTATTTATTTTTATGCAATAAAGTTGAATACAGACTTGGGACTAGACATTCACCAAGCTCACTGAACCTTATTTAATAATTGGTAGAAAAGTGGGATAAGCTTTTTTTTTCTTAGGATTATTGTGCTGATAAAATTTCCACTTTACAACTTTTTCAAGAAGAACTTCTTAGTTAATTCTTATGGTAATAATAATTGAAGTCATCTAGGTATATAGGCTGAAACATAGACTTTTACCACATTTAAACTACTTAACAGTTGGAAACATTTGCAGTGCTACCTCCTTCCAAAAATGGGGTATTCTATGTCATCAAAATAGCTCAATTTTGGTCTTTCTCCACCTAAAATTTTCTTCTAATATTTCATTGCTATGTTTGAATGTTCTTTGGTCAGCCCTTATTGATTTTCGGCATGCTTTTCCTTTAGCAGTAAAGCCTTGTGTAGTGAGTGCACATGCAGCCTCTTGGGCTTAATGCAGTACCTACTGTTATAAAAACTACCTGCCAATTCCAGATCATTTTAACCCTTTGAGGTTCACACCAAGAAAACCATAATAGATTGTTTTTCTCTTCATTATTTATTCATTTAGAGCAACAGCAACAACGTTTAGATTTTTTACTAAAGCATCAAAGATTTTTAATACAAGCCTCTACCAAAGACTTGAGATTTTTCTTTTATGATTGATGATAGATTCCCTTTGTTTCTGCTGACAGGTAACAAAACACTGCTGGTGTACATTCAGAAACACAGAAAAGAGATACATAAGTCAAGGATGTAGCAAAAAATCAGAAGATACCATCACCATGATTTTGCTTGGCTCTTGTATCAGCATGAAAGATGGATGCCTCCCTCATGGCGATTCTAGTCATGATAGTCATGAATGACTGATTGGCAGGGGACAACAGTCCTTGTGTAGGCATCTTTACTATATCATTTAACTCCCATAATTGACATGATCCCACATGCGTTGCTCATAATGACACATTTATTGTCAAACCATCTGAAAACAAACACCCCCCAGACTGAGACACTGAAGACCTGAAATCAGAGACTTTGCAACCATTCTTCATCAGTTCTTTGTCATTAGCGAAGCCCAACCTATTTGACTGGGTCTGACAGTGCCAATGCATTTCACCACCAGATTTGGTTTGGCATTTTGTATCAAGTCATAATTTGTCACTAAAAATATCTGAAAGCTGTGGGTCTTTTATGGTTTTCAATGGTGTCACTTTAGCACCAAGAGGTAGCTTTTGTTCCTCCTCAGAAACTTTAAGGAACGTTGATATACTTTGGTAGAGCAACAGGTCTTGAATGACGCCAGAGAAACTTGCAGAGCAAAACAGTTTAAAACCCCAATTAGCTGGTTCATTGGCAATACACTGGTGGGGTGTGCAAGCTCTAGCTCCCTAGCATGTCTCCACACAACGCTTGTGAGTAGATGGAATGAGAAGACACTGACTGTAAAGGATCTTAAAAAGGGGGTCTTGTAAAAGCTGGACTAGAGTTGAAATTAATTGTTACTGAAATTAATAAATATGTGTAGGATCTTGAATTATTTGTTGGCATAGTATCAGTTATCAGTTTGTCGTGGGAATCTTGGTTCCAATAATAATCCATGGCTGGAAAGCTGGAAACACCCATGAAAAGTGGGATTGCAAATTTTCAATATCCCCACATCTAGAACCGATAGGATCCCTGAAATTCCTGGGCAGAGTAAAAAAATTGGTGTGCTGAGCAATATGTTGAAGAATCTCATTTGTAAAGCTGCATGAAATACTGCAAAGGTACTTTTACAGAATAGCGAGCTTAAATACTGAATCATGAACACTGAATTCATCAAAGTCTTCATATTTCCATGTTCTATGAATGGCTTTCTTTGGATCTGGATATGGTCAAGACGGTCAAACAATTTTACTTCAAATTTTTTGAATGAGTGTTTTTTTCTTTACTTCTCTTTTTGGCAGTAGAAGATTTAGAAGATGAGGGTGTGGTTGGAGTCTTCTCTTAACCTTGGATTCAAAAGAAGTGTCATCTTCTTCTCATATTAGTGATAGTATGTTCTACTTGATTATCATTATCACTACGATCCCCATCAGTCTTGAGATCCTTTGAGCATTTTAAAACGTCAACAATTTAATGACACTTGTAATGTTTTGGGTTTTTTTGTACCATTACTGGTGTAAACCAACAGGTGGAAAAGACTCCAAAATATAGGCCAAAATGTACTATGCCAGTTTGCTGAACAGAAAGCTAAAGCTGATCTGTTTTTTTTTATTTGTCTGTCATCAACCATTCAATAAAACTCTGGTTATGAATGGTTTTGAGAGAGGATATGCATTCTCTTTTAAGATTACTACCTCGAAAATGAATAATAAAAACACATTGAGGACGTGAGTCAGTTAAATACTTCCAAAGTTTAAAATGTTCCGATAAGAGTTAACTTTCATTTTAGTAGGATTTAAGCTTAATTTTTTTGTCCCTTAATTGTCAAGTCACCTGTAGCTTTCACTCTGGTTTCCTTCATGTCCTTTTAGTGTTTGATTTGATTGAAATATATAGAATAAACAGCTTTTCATGCAACCAGCTAATCTCTTTGCTTTTTTTCTTTTTTCCCTGTTCTTTTAGTGTTACACCAGGAGAGGAGTAGGAAGTATCTAAAAATAATATTCTCGAATCCCTCTGCCTTCCAGAAAATGGTATTGAGTGAACTAAGCCCCACGGAAACCCACATTTTAACAGGACGGGATACTGTTATAAATGCTTATGAAAGGGATGTGTGATAAGATCAGCTTTGAGAGTATCCTCATGCTGTCTCTTTCATCTTAGCTGCTTGAGCCCTAATTACGACATGTGCGTGTGTGTGTAGTTTAGTAACCACAGTGAGAGAAAAAAAAATTGAAAGTGTAGATGAAAGTGTAGAGAACATGTTTCCATGTTGTTCATTTTGTTTGCTTCCAGTTTTATTTTCTTCAGTACGAAACACATACATTTGAAGCTTTTACAAAATTTCAAAATGAAATTATTTCAACAAAAGCTAGATGCTAAAAAATTCATTATATGTCATTTTGTAATATTTACTAATTTGTTTTATGTTAACAACTGTTAAGTGAGGGACCAGCTTTGCTTTTGATTATTCTAATTGAAATCAATTCTACACATGTCATCGAAGTTTCACACCATGCATTTTTCATTATCTGCATTTGTTAAAATCTTTCATGGTGAGGTTTTGTCTCAAATTCTCAAATTTTTTGAGCTCTCAGAAAACCTGTGATAAATATCAAACAATTTAGAAAATTTCCTTTGAAAATCATTTAGTATTAGCTCTGCTGAGAATTAATATGTGATCCTTGTCCTCTTTGCTTTTCCCATAGACTTTTTATTGCTTTCTCCCCTTTCTCACATCTTCCTTTTACCTCCAGAATCATCTGTAATATTGAGAATAAATACCTTTTATTTGTTCATTGTTGCAATCATATTTCACTTAGTCCATAGTTCAGTAAATTTATTGTCTTAACATGTACCAAGGCTGATGTGTGTTGATTTTCACAATAAATCACAATAAGATGGCTGAAAGAATATAGTTTTTTCCTAACTATGCATCTTCAATGTGGATGGCTGAAATACCAGAGCTTCGTATGGGTTAGCGTTTTATTAAATGAATAACGAGGCAAAAATGAAATATGGAATGACAATGAATAGCTCTATTTCAGACAGTCAAGTAAAATTACAAATTTTACACATACAAACATTGTGCGTAGTTAATGATATATATATATATCTAATCATATTATATGTATTATTTTGCCCTTATGTTTGAATATAATAAGTGGCATTAAACTTATTGTCACTTAAATTGTTACCTGGAAAACATACGGACACTACAAACTGCAAAAAAACTCCACAAAGAATAAGAAAAGAAAACAAAGGAATGCACTTCAAAAAGACTAACTTTTTTTCCACTATAATGACTTCAGAGATCTCAAACTTCAAACCTCTCCACATCAACTTTTGTAAGTATCGCTGAACTTACACATAAATAAATCACTTCAATGGATGGCCCATTAGTCGGTCTCTGTAGACCTGAAAAACATGCTGAGGAGTTAATTCAGGTATTTAATTTAGGTGTGTTGAAGCAAGGATGCCAATGGAAGATACAGGACATTGGGTCTTTAGGACAATGTTCTGCTCTAGATAAATCTTTCCTACCAAAGTGGCACAGGTTACTAAGGAGATTACATGTGAAATCAGCTCGACATGTGCTGCATCCCAATTAACATTAACCTAAAACAAATAACAAACATTGCTTTAGCGAAATGCAGTTTCCCTTTTTCTGCAGCCCATTAACTCAGCATTTCTCTTTCACAGATGACCAGGCATGAAGTGAGAGATTCACTTAATGTCACTTTAATTCTTACCTGGGAAAACACATCAGCGCTTTGGACTTAAAAAAAAAGGTGAAGCTATAAAACCTACACAAAATTTTCACCAGCATACATAGAAACAACGAGAATCAACAATAAACCAATGAGGTGAAGAACATATACAGATAAATCAAAGATAAATAGCAAAATTCTTTAATTAGAAGGCAAGATTAGTTCACCTCTTTTTGAGACAAATGCACAATTTGTCAGTCATTCGTGGCAATCATTTGGATTTTCCAGGCCTCTGTGACTCATGCTGTGACTTTAAATGGCTTAACTGCCTCACTGGTCAGTGTGCAGCTGTGAATAAACATCCGACTAATTGAGTAATTTTCATCATTTCATCTAATTCTGAGTCATAGTGGTTTCGAAGAGCTCCCAACAAAGTTCAGTGTTATTGATGGGAACATTCGGAAAGGCAAACTTGCTAAAAACAGACTAACAACAACCCTGCAGTTACAGTATACAGTAGTATAGTGGGTTGTAATATTCTTAGCTTGTATACAGTCACTATGAAACATACACTATGGGGAGTGAAACACCCTAATTCCCTCTGGCTGTCATTAAGTTAATAAAATTTTGCATTATCACCAAGCGTGACCTTAAGCTCTCACATTTGTGTACCTCTATGCCTACTAAAGCCTGATGCTTTTTAATCATAAAATTGTCTTTAAATGGAAGAAAAAACTAGGACTTTGAAAATGTTGCATTATTAGCATGGTTATGTAATTAAACTCTAAATCTAGACTAGTGGGCCAATTTCATAAAAGCAACAAAGGAACGGAAAAAGACAGCTTCCCTGCATTTTTAGATGAAAGGGTTTTATTGCAGAAGGCCCACACTGCAAAGAACAAAGGGTTTACAGCATCAAAAGGGTTTAATATCATTCAAAAAGGATCAATCTTTTTTTAAACAACCCTCCCAGGCATTAGATGCTTATGCCTTAAGCAACAGAGATGTTTTTACTCATAACTCTTTTTCATACATAGCTGAAATAGTTTCCACATCTGAAATATTTCTTCACTTTTAACCAGAAATCCTATAAACGGCTGCACTTTCCGACGTCTGGTCAATATAATTCAACTAAATGTAAGTACTTCAGGGATGGCCTGTAATTTAGCAGCAGACTGGCAGGCAAAGAGAGGTCGCTCAGGGCCTGACAGTGATAGATGGGGGACTGTCTGGAGCTGTGGGCTTAGTGTTAAGTGTACGGTGCATCTCTCCCCCTGCTTTCATCCGGTTGGCCTTTAAGGGGAATCAGCAGGGGCCCATAACTCAAAGGCCTATTGGAGACGAAGAACGTGGGATACATGGCGCTGGTCAACCCTGATAAAGGTCTGTGTCCTTGAGTCGAGAATAAAGAGCAAACAGCTTGAGATGATCCGCGCTGTCTTCGTCATGTGGACACAGGAACTGTTGTGCATGCCTTTGGGAGTCTGGATGTGTGTGATGTTCAGAGATCTCCTGAAGCATCAATAAAACTCCTATTTAAAGAAACAGACCAAAAAAACACACATCAGACAGAATGGAATATGATATAATATAACAGAATAGAATAGAATAGAATAGAATAGAATAGAATAGAATAGAATAGAAAAGAATAATTGTTTATTGCCCCAAATGCCAGAAATTCAACATTTATCAGCAACATGTAAGGGCTTGGTTTACACCTAAAGAAACAATACTGTTCAGTTTTGTTTCCAGATTAAATAAAATGCGCACCTGACAAGTATGTTTAAGAAAGTGCCAAAAATTTTCATGTATACTTGTGCAGAAAAAGCAGCAACAAGCTATTCACAAAAATGTGAAAAACCACATGATTAGGGCAGCAGAAATGTAAAGTATTTACTTAGTTTTTGGGAGTAGAAATGTAAGTGGAAGACAATGTCCAACTCTAATGTCATTTTTGCTACAGTACTTGAATCTCTCACCTACCCGGAAAACAAACAAAGGGAAGAAGAAAGGTAAACAGCATGACCAGCCTCAAAGAACAATATAATCAGTACTCACTCACACAGTGAAATGAAATGCATGCATCTTATAATACAAGGCAACATCCAATAAAGTTAGGCAAGCTCTTTTCAGAGTAAATATCTATATCAAATCTACTTGTAAACAAAGTTTGCCCAGGAAATCAATATCCCAACAAAGAAAATGGTTCCTTTACCTTTTCGTTGCTCCCTCCCAGTTCAAAGTTCCAAATCAGATTGGTCCAGAAGGGAAACCTGTCCTGTTTGTGGAAGAAAGATTTTTGTTACATTTCTCTTATATTTTTGGCACCCCTCAGAAGGTATGGTCTAGTCACGTACAGTTTCAATAAGAAAAAAACAAGCAGGGTGGAACAGCGAAGCAAAATCCGTTTTGATCTCACCCAGACTTCAGTAGCAGAAGAGGTGGCAGGAGCAGTCCGGAATAACTACTTGGCCAAAACATTTGATACCACATTGACTCAAAACAGAAGACTTTGTCATCATGGTTCATTTGATTTAATCTGGATCTCCTCTCTCAATCCACAGCATAGGCAAGGGGAGACACTAGGGCCAGAAGGGACTATATGTACAACATTAGTTATGGCAAAGGGAGTCAAACTCCAGTAAGGAGTCATCAATGCTTCAAATGTTTCTCTTTGCAAGGTAGAAATAGGAAGAGCTGCATTTTTTCAAGTAAAGTGTGCTCTCTAGGTTGAAAACAAAGTGTAATTCTGTGGTTTAAAACTATTTCTTTTGCCAGAGAGTGTGTTGCCTAAGAGACTGTCACTGGCTGTGCACTGTGGTTTTTTTCCTGGGACTATGAGATGACATCTAGACGTGTAATCTTGAAAGTGGAATCTTTGCATTAAAATCATTTTGTTAATCCTAAAAAGTCATAAAAGATTTTTTCCTCCTAGAAAAAACACAACATGTAATTTCTGAGTAAAGAAACAGTGAGAAACATCTAAATTCTGATAAACAAAGTGAACCAGCTGAACCTGGAGGTAATCGTCCAAGGAATGTTCATCAACTTGAGCGTTCCTTCATCAGCAGATTTACATCCCCTCCTGTTCATCTCATCTTTCCAACTTTCGCTCACTCTCGATCATTTGATGAATAACCCCAAACAGCTGTCAGCTAGCAACATTTAATGACTCCTGCAATCACAGTGTCATGTCTGCAGCAAACACATGCCTTTATGCTTATCTGTCTTATTGAAAGAACAGCATGAACTATTAGAGAATTGTTCAGTCATTGAAAAAAATAAGTGGATTATTGTTTACATTTAAAGACCTACGGTTACAGTATGTACATTTCAGAATAAAGCACAATCTGCTACCGATGCAATATTTAGCAATAGCAATGGAGTATAGTCAAAGTCATTTGACTTGAAACATACAGTGTAAATATTAAAGTAAGCCTAGAAAGCTAAATATCAATATCAAAATATGCATTTACATTTTCAGTGCATATATACAGTATTTGTAAGTATAGTTCAATCTTTTTTATTCCTGCAATGCGATAATG
Source organism: Jordanella pulchra (assembly GCA_034780135.1). Taxonomy (NCBI): domain Eukaryota; kingdom Metazoa; phylum Chordata; class Actinopteri; order Cyprinodontiformes; family Cyprinodontidae; genus Jordanella; species Jordanella pulchra. The sequence continues at coordinate 10,407 of JAUZNJ010114908.1, read as the reverse complement.
ATCCTGGGGGTGTTTCCGAACCTCAAAGTTTTCATTCTCTATCAGATATAACACTCAAGGACACAGTGAATAAAAATTATACTATAAGTGCCTTTTCTTTCATGGATACTTGGTAAAACCTGTGCATGAAATGGATTGTCATTTTTCAAACTTGACAAACAACAACTTTGCTCACTTTTACATTTATGTTGAAGCCAATTTTTCTCAAAATGTTATGCTCCAATTAAAGAGCATGACATTTCTAGGAGAGCCCCTAATGAGTGTATCCCTACAACCACAGGATCTGTTTGAATAAATTTGCTGCTGAATTAAAGCAAACACTTGAAAGATTTTTGAAGATTCATCAGTAAACCATATATTTTAGTATATGGGTTATTGAAGAAGAGTAAATGAAGATGGCGGAGCAAAATTTCAAACCTCGCTTGAAAAAAAAAAACATTTAGCATCTGCAACTCTTTGAAATGGTGCCCTGGAAGCCATTACTCTCTTTAAAACTAAACTCCTTTATGTTAACACTGTTTGCAAAGCCCTCCCCTTCTAAAGTGAAGCTAAACAGAATTACTGTACAGCGGTGTTTGTTTTTACAAAAAGTCCAGGTGAGGTTTCCAAAGTGACAATTTTAGCACAGTTGGCACCATCTGTACCATCTACATTTTTTCAGGTAGAAAAAGTTATATTTCATTTCTGGATCACTAATGGTTATGAGTAGAGTTGAATCCAAACGTTTTGGGCAACTATTTGAAAATTCAACCACCCACAAACACTCATAACTTTTCTCACTTTCCGTGCAGGGCTTTCAATTGACTTCCATTCATTTCTACAGCCTGACCGTGACCCTGACCCTAAACCTAACCATTACAGGTCTGTATGTGGTTATGCAGTCTGTTAGCTTGGTCCGGCACCTGGATTTGTGGCTGGCAAGGACTTCTTCTGGGTGCTGAAGACCTGCAGTTACACCAAAAGCGTTCTGTGTCAGTAGAGATGACTCTGACCTAACCATGTTTAGATTTACCAGTAAAACATAATTTTTACAGTGAAACAGCAAAGGTAAGGGATATTTTTAGACCAGTTTCTTGCTAAGCAATTGTACCTCTGTAATGCTTTGGTATAGCGAAAAGTGAAGCACATTACTCAATTCTATGGACTTCTGTTGATATATATTTTGTGCTGGTTTGATGCGGGGTTGTGGCTCTGTTTCTGCCACGTATGATTCATTGTTTATCACTATTGTGGAGTAACTATGATGAGGTACGTTAATAGATGCCACTCGCCTTCAAAGGTAATACCAGTTAATACAAGCAGAGGTTAGATTTCTAAATGCTTACATGTTACAAAGTTTTAATAAAATACGTTTTTGTCAGGCACCTTTTAGAAAAAACAAAGCAAGAGCTTGTTTTGATTTTTCAGTGGAGATAAACACACACCTGACACTGTTATGTTTCCAAGCTAGAGAGAAAAATCAATCCAGACCTCACAGTACATAAAAAAATCATGGCAGCCCATATACATCACTCAGAAGCCTTGAGGCTTTCTGCAAAGCTAATAAAATTATGCATCATTTTGGTACTTTTTTATTACCATCTGTTGTGTTTGTCTTTAGATTGAATTTTTTGGTGGGGTTTGACTATGAAATATGGTACCAAGTGGTACAAAAACACCAATCATGATTGCCACCTTTGTGAACATTCACCATGAATTCTATTTTTGTAGAATGATACAAACAATGATACAAACTGCTTGCCTAGTGATTGAAATTGTTAGTTTTTGTAACATCTTATGAATTATTATATAAGGGCAATTTTGTTAGTGACAAATACACAATGTTTTCTCTGTTTAACCATTTATTTTACAGGTAAACACAAACAACAATTGATAAGAAAGTTACTCACACCTCTTGAAGTATTTTACTTAACTCTAGTATAATCTGTTATTATTTTTTGTTATAAACGTATGCAAGAAGACGTTATCACTGTCTGCCCATCAATTCTCACCAAGTTCCATGGCTTTGCTAAAGATAAACATTCCCACAGTATGCTACCCCTTTTTTGTCAATTGTCCCGGAATTTAAATAGCCAGGATTCTGGCTATTTTTTTGCTCTTTCTTTTACACTGCACTAAAATATCATGAAAAATTCATCTTATTCTTTGTAATGAAATTGAAGTTGTGGGAAAAACTGTACCGCCGGCCCTCCATGTGCTTGCCAGTTGCTGTTATATGTTTAACCCACCTAACCCTAACTTTAGGGAACGAATAACTGTGCTGTATTTAATATGGAAAGCCAATCAATGCTGTTGACACAAGTGTCCCTGGGTACACCAGATTTGCACCTAGAGCACAGTACCAGCAGCTCTAAGAGGTGCAGCCGGTACTACCCTCTGTACAGGATGTAATTTTTGGAGCTGATCTGCAAAACCCCTGTGCTACTTAACACCACATCGTAACCACATTCTGTTCATGATTGGGTAACATAAGATAAATTATAAGAGCATTTCAGATTTTTTTTAATTTCTGCAGATTTACACTTGGCTCTGTCCATAAAGATGCTGTGCAGCTTTAATGTGGTTGCCAAATATGAGACCAAAATGTGTCCCTCTAAATAAGACTTACATGGAAATCACAAGCATAGCTCGCATCATTTTGCAGGAGAAAGTTTGGTATGAACACATGTGAAGGGGTACTTTACCATACCTGTACGTACCCAAACTGACACAACTTTTCTTATTCTTATTTTGAGAACCGTCATCCCCAATTAACTTAGTTTCAGTTTTAATATCAGCACTTTCCCATTACTAATAAACAACTGTTTGTTGGTAAAGGGAGCAGAGCAGAGCTCATAATGAGACTGGGTGTAGAGCGAGCAGTGAGACTTATCTGTTTATTCTATAGAGCTGGGGTCTTTAGTCTTGAACTAACATCACTACTTACACCTGTTGTGCCACAAGCCCTTATACTAATTTTGAAAATTAGTGTCAAGAAATGCTGGACAACACAGGACACATCTTGACAGATCCAGCCCAAACAATCCTGAACCTTTGAGATGTCTCAGCTTTCTAAAACACATATGGACGGATGTTGTAGGTCTAGCAAAGCTAGGGAAAAAGTTTTAAACTAAACAATTTGAGTGTTTGATGATTTCTGGTAATTTCATGTCTTTTACTAATTAGTAAAACATGTAAGAAGCTAATAGTGGCCACATAATAACCAAACGTAACAGTTTACAAGCTTTTGTTTATAAAGAGAAATATTTATTTCAATAAGTGTTTCAACATTAATGTTTATTTGCATTCTGATACTCATTAAGTTTAACTGCTAAAATATTACAGAAGAGTCCTCTAAAAGTCGTGTCTGCTTGCAATGAGCTCCATTGCTTTCTTGCTTAAATCATACTTTTATTTATTGTCCTAACACAATACATGAACAAATGACGAGTTTATTGTATATTTACAAAATGAAAGGGATTTAATTGTGATTTATAAACATATTTCTATAGTTTTCCTTCCACCTTATGATTTTGCTATACTTGCTTGTTCAGCCGTCACAAAATTCCCAAAAAATACCTTTTTAATTTGTGGTTGTTGTCTGAGGAAATGTAACAAAGTTTAAGGAATATCATTAATTTTACAATGCTAACAAACTGACTATTTGTATGATACAATTTTCATTTCTTAAACGCAATCCTGATTTCGCAACATTCACTCACACAAAATGACTTTTATCAGATATGTACATTATTTATAAGCAGACCTTCTCCATCTAAATATATAAATATTGATCACTGATGTGCATATTGGGACCAATGGTTACACACAGATAACAATTAAAAAATAATTTTCTATTAACTCATTGTCCCTGGTGATAAATGTCTTCTTGGTCTAGGTATTTCCATGCTGCACAGTCCAAACCTGAAATTAGGAATATATCACCTGAGATGAAGCAGAAAATGGACTACATGTTGAGCAAGTACTTTCCTCACTTCACTGAACATAGACAACATCAGGTTAAGCGTATGTGGTCAAGCAATCATGTAAAATGTTTTCAGTGTGTAATCTTCCAGGGTTGAAAAGAAGATGCAGGGTACACAGATCCACATAATCTTGTCAGCTGGTCAATGAGCCGCAGGTCAGCCGATTTGAATCTGCACAGCTTGATGAATTGAACAGCCGAATCTGAGAATGTATTGCCGTCCCACAGTGAGTGGCTCATTGCTCAGAGGGGGTGGAGAATGGGGTGGGGGGATTGTTGGGAATTGCTTCATCTGAGGCTAACATGGCTCATAGGCATAAAGGGCCCATATGGGCAGCTGGCTGTCCTTAGTCTGCTATTTCAAGGATGGTGGTCAGCTAAAAGTCCAGCTGTCATCTTTGCTGCTGTAACTAGTTGCTGCCCGTCATCAAACAGCAGTTTTTTTTACATTTAAATATGGACTCTCAGATTAAGTATTTTGACAGATCAATCACATGGAAAAGTTAAAAGTACTGGTCCCTAATTTTGGCTATAATAGATTCTCAGAAAGTCCTGTATGTGTATGTAAACATTATGGAAAGCCATTTGTTGTTATAAAACCAATTTTGTGTATTGTTATTATTTTTGCTCTTTATTTGGACTAACAGCCTCATGAAAACTCCAAACAAACTGAACTGGAGTTGCTTGAATCCCATTTCCTGCCAATATTGTAAGTTAATTTGACCCGGGTGGATGTGCTTTCCTCAACAACACTTACCATTTTTCTTTTTCAGAGTGCTTTGAAAAAACACACCAAAGATAATTAAATGAAATTGTTTCAGAATGTTGTTCAGTGTTTGTATTGCTGCTTACTCCTGAGGGTTGAAAATGGATTGCATTGTGTATGAAAAGATATTTCTAAAGGCCATGATTTTTGGTGAAAATTAATTCTGGGAAAACCTTTTCCACATTAGAGTGATGATTATTTTAAATGAAGAATGTAAATGGATTACAGAAGTGGACAATTTTAAAAAGTTTTTGATTATAATTAGTCATCTTATCAGTTAAACGTATTCAAAATAGATTTAACTTTAATTGTTTAACAAAGTTGCTTTTTAATCAGATCCTCATATTTACCTATAATAAAAGAGGGCCAGTTATAAATTTTTTGAACTTGAGACATGTCAGATTCTCAGGATTCACTTTTGATTATTTCTATTTGTAAAAACCTTGCTAGTTTAATTAATCTAGTTATCTATAGATATATGTACTTTGTATTTTAAGATGATTACATTACGAAGGCAACCATCATGCAGAAATGCCCAGACTTCCTTCTAGCATGTCCTGGTCTGTTCCTGGGCCTCCCCCTGGGGGAACACACATCAGGTAGGATGGGCATTTGAAACACTTGCCCAGGCTACATCAGCTGACTCCTCTTGGTATGGAGGAGAAGTGGTTTTACTCCAAGCCTCTTCAACTTGATCAAGCTTTTCCCCTCTTGTTGAAACACACCCTTTGGTCCCCTTTTTTGTGAAAGTTAACCACTGACCTGATCTTCTTCTCATGGGGCACTCTCCATAGTTGCCACATAATGTTGAGGCATGTCAGCAAAGATAGTCCAATAACATTGGGAGACCTGTACGGTACTCATCCACCCCTAAAGCCTTGCCGCAAGGCCTTAGTAACTATTACATGGGTGAACTTGTCACAGCTCACTCATGCATTTATCTTTAGAAGAATTGATTATTGCAACAGTATCTTCATAGTTTTGCCTAAAAATTCCATGTGACAACTGCAGCTGATCCAAAAATACTGCAGTCTCAAATATATTTTTCAATTGAAAAACTTTCTTTTCATCGAAATGACTTTTTTATTGATTTATATAGATTTGTTTGAAGCAACTTCTTTTTTGATTGAATTATAAAGACACAAATGATCTACACATTATATGGTCCAAACAGGAAACAGCATTACTTCAGTTAAAAGGTTGCCACAAACAAACAAACAAAAAAAAACCTAAGTTTTTCCTGACCAAAAAAATATGTTTTTACCCCTTTAGGAGAGTTCATGCCGCAACTAGTGGAGTTTGTAATTGGTTCCTGATCATGAGGGTATACTGGAGAAATCTGGATTATGACTGAAAGAACGAGATCCCAGATATACTAGAAGCGGCTGAAAGGAGCATTCTCTGCTGCATGGCTGGGAACTCCCTTAGAGATAATGTGGGGACCTCTGTCATCTAGGAGAACCTCAGAGTAGAGCTCAAGCTTCTTCACAATGAGGTGAGTCAGTTCTGGTGGAATGGGCGTCTTTTTCAGATGCGCCCTGGAAGATGATCTGGGCATGTCCCAGCAGGAGGAGGCCTAGGACATGCTGAGGCAGACCATGTCTTTCAGCTGGCCTGTAATGCCTTGGGCTTCCCCAAGCAAAGTTGGAGGAAGTGTTTGGAGAGAGAAGTCAGAGACCCTCTGCTAACACTGCTGCCCCAGTGACCTGGCCACTGATAAGCAGATGACAAGTATGGGTAAATCTTGATGATCCAAAATACTTTGGACTCTGTGAACCGAGTTGAGAGACTGATCTAAAGCACATCAATCACTGTTGAACGTGAATATATTTATGAGTGTAGCTCACAATCTTGAGAAATAATAGCTAGCAGTTTTTTAAGTTTGGTTCTTCAACAGAACGCAGCTCATCTTGAAGACGTTAAATGCTGCTCTGCTTAAACATAAACATAAGACTCACAGTAGATGTGATCATTTTGGAACAAACTGGATATTTTTTAGTGCGTGCTGAGTTCTTATGCTCAATGCCAGCAGAGACAGTTCATCTTTAAGAGATCCTATATTTGCAATTTACGCCTAAAATGTATACTGTACCATCTTATCTTTATATATGTAAGGATATCAAGAAACCCTTAAAACTCAAGTGACAGATGTAAAATATCTCTGTCTAAAATTATTTTTGTTGTTGTTTATGGATAGGAGATAGAGCAAACAAATGAAGAGAAGCATGAGTAAGACAAAAAAAAAAAAAATTAAGAAATCTCTTAAAGGGAAAATTGTTTTTTTCAACCAGGAGTTGCTGAGAAGTGAAATACCCAGGTGCATGTATCATAGTACAATGGGACTGAAAGTGTCTCAAGTACTACGCATAATAGAATAGTACCTTGTTAAAGTTTATCTTCAGCGTTTGAATTCATTTACAGTAATAATTCATGCCCATTCGTAATCTTAAATTCCTAATTCATTTATTACACCCTTTTGTCCTTTAATAGCACAAACATTCACCGAAAAGAGAGTAGATTTTTCTAGTAGATTTTTCTCTTGTATGAGAGATGAATACTAAAACAGTTGTAAGTCTGAACACAAGTTACTTCAGTGAGTATGTAAATGAGCTGGTTAATTAGCAAGAATGCACTACTTTTTCATGGTCATAGGGCAGAAGAAAATGAGATAGGTGTTGAGGTTGGGGGAGAAAGAAAATCAATATCTTGCCATTTCTGGTCTCTTTGGGCTTTTTTTAGTAACTCGATGCACAGGTGTTAATCACCGAGTCAATTGTTCCATTAATCAAGCGAAGAGTCCCAGAACATCAGAGACAGGTATCTCTGCCCTCCCCAATCTTTCTGCTGTGTCCTCCTCTTGACAAGCAGATAACCATCACTAAAAAGGAGAGGAGAAAGAGGTGACTGTGCTACAGTGGAGCCAAGTTTCACTGGAAGGCTGTCAGACAACACCCAAATGTCTCCAGTCCCAATCATCGTGTTTCCTCAGCTGACAGTTTGAGCTGATGAGCCCAGTTATCTTTTGACAGTTTCTGTCAGTCTCAGTTAGCTCAGATTGCAGGAACCAGAAAAAAAGTGCATACAATTGTAAGCCTCTCTAAAGCTAATCTATTAATTGTTTTTGGCAATTGGATATGATAACCCTCCCTCCCCTGAAGACATCTGTGAAGCTGTGTTGGTTGACTGTCGAACTGTTACATCTTTCAGGGACATTGAACCCACTTCATAGACTCACTTCACACTCATTGATACTTAAGTATGATACATGCACCTCTCTTCCTCCTCCACCATATCTTTGTCCTGCAAGATGTTGCTTTGTATCAGTGTTGCTTCTCTGTGCTGAGGTTTTTGCAGTCTCAAACTGTATCCTGCTAAGGACAAAGTATTAAATATATATATTTTTCTTCCCCTCACCCTTTCTGATCCTGATTTCTCTGGTTTTTCTAACTGCAAGGGCAGCACCTTCTTTATGGCAGCAAGGCCTTGGACACTATGTCCCACCCCATGTATAATGCCTTTGACTGTTTTTCTGTGTGTTTTGTCTAATGGGATGGGCCATGGGATGGTCTAATGGGATGGTACCAAAACTGAATTTCCCTTCAGGTTTTAGTAAACATAATTAAATTGAAATGAAATGAAATAAAATGAAATGAATTGAGTTGAATTGAATCTCAGAAATATAACAATAATGTCTGTCTGCTGTATCTTTTAATTATGGTTTATTACTTCTATAAAATGCTTCTGTTTTAGCACAAACTGAAAAACAAAAGAATACAGTAGCTTATTAATCTGTATTACTAAATACAAGGTACTGTAAAAGAATATAGGCAGTTAGCTCACAAAACAAAATAGCCTTATTATCTTTTCCATTTCCTTTCAGAGCTTGCAACAGACTTTGTGTTTTCTTATGTCAATTTACACTTGCAGGGGTGTCAATCTTCAGTCCTTTAGGGTTAGTATACCACAATATTTTGATGTCTCCCAAGTTCAGCAGATCTGAATAAATGGACTGAATTACCTTCCTGTGCAGTGCTAATGTGCAGTGCTAATGACCTGATTATGTGATTCAGCTATCCTGACAGAAAAGCACATCTTAAAGCTGTAGGAGGCCACCCAAGAGGACTGGGGGTGAAAACTTGTGATTTGCAGCAACTTTTCCTACATATTTATGGTTCATGTTGTTAAATACTTTGTCCCTCCATTATAAAAACTGCTAACGCTTGCTGATTTAAATCTTTCGGAGGGTAATGGATGACAGGAGGAATTTGCCTTGACAGGTTGTCAGTGCATCACATATTTATACATAGACACAAACAAGTAACAATGCAGACACATAAGTTGATATTTGATTGATCAAAAAATACCCTTGAATAACACTTGATTTTTTTGTTCTACAACCTTTAGGATTTTTGAATAAGTTTACTGGGATGGTCTACTGCATCCAACCTTAGCAACCTTATCGGACATTGCAAAATGTGAATTCTTGCCCCTTTTAAACTTGTATTAAATTGTTGATCACGAGTGTATTTCTCAGATTATGTTGGTCAAGCAAAGGAAAAATGAGATGGTTACTAGGTAAGATAATGAGGGAATTTTGGTACTACAGCATTTTCAACTGTCTCTTTACAAACCATTAGATTTTAAAAATTGACTTATTTTGTTTCTTTTACATAATTTACAACGTCTAACTACTACATGTAAGGGGCTATATCTGTAAATATTAGACAGACAGACAGCAGAGGAGATAAAACATCACTAATCAGATCCAGCTTTGACTAAATGACCAAAAGAAACTAATCAAAGTGGAGCCCAAGGAAACCAAAGGTGTTATGGACCATATTAGGATCTGTATGTGCATTTCATATGCATGCCTTTAAAAATAAACACCTTAAAGCAGAGGTGTCAAACTGGTTTCAGAAAGGGCTATGTAGCCGCAGGCTTTCTTTCCAACCAAGCAGTAGCACACCTTAATCCATTCATCTCATCGAGTGAGTTCAGCCTTAACCTGATGACTTTAGTCTGGTGTGCTACTGCTTGGTTGGAAAGAAAGCCAGAAGTCACATGGCCCTTTCTGGACCCAGTTTGACACCCCTGCCCTAGAGGTAACAGTGCATAACAGAGGGCAGCAAAGTCTGTTTTAAAATAAAATAATCAAAACATCAATGCAGCATAATGGACTAATGAAGGACTAGAAAAACTTTGAAATAAGTACAAGTGGTGGAAAAAAATGCTTTCCTGGTTATTGTGTTGGAGTTAACATTATAACTTGTCATGAATAGTGCTTTAAAGTTCTTCACAACTAAATTAAAAATGAGATTTTGAATAGCTTTAGCTAATGTCAAAATGAAAGAGACCTAATGTCAAAATTTCACACTCTGTAAATGTAAAATAACTCTTTAATAGTACCAAAGAATATGGTTTTCAAGAGAGAAAATGTATCATACACGAAAAGAAACTGAACTTTAAACGAAAACATATAGACTTAGTGCTCACCTTCCAGATGAGTTGTACTTCTCAGTCACATTCTTTGTCAGAAAGCTTATATCCCTGTGTCTTAGCAATCTAAACCTTATGTGGTAGTCCAGCATTAGTCACTATCTTGTTGGGATCTGTTATCTGCCTGCCAGCTCATGCGAGCTGGGTCTCTGTTTCCCTGTGACTTCTGTTGCTCTTGTGA
>JAUZNJ010114907.1:0-45839 GCA_034780135.1 Jordanella pulchra | reverse complement strand
AAAATTCCTAGTTTGTGAACTCCTTCACTAACAATGGCAATAAACCCTATTCTGATTCTGATTCTGATTCTGATTTAGTTAATGATTTGTATTGGTCTCTTACAACAATGATTTCTTTTAAGAATTACTTGTATTTTTGTTGTCTTGAATGCATCCTGTTATGTATGATAAGTCCATATATAATTCTCTTTTCAAACTAAATTGCCATAAATCAACTTAAAATAGCACTGGCATTTATTGAGATACTACTGCATATTTCATCATACATTCATAAAGCCATGATAAATAAAAAATCTTAAACTCTTATTTTAGACCGACACCTATTCTCTATCAGAATAACAAATCGTGTTTTCAGTGTTGTCTGATCTTTAGTTATTTGCTATGGATGCTTGTATAAAGGTTAAAATATGTCTGAGTATACTTGTGACTAATTTTATAAAACATCCTGTGTGTCTAACCATCCTCTGTCCTCTTTTCATTAGCCTGCTAACAAGAGTCCATACGGCTTCTGTTATGCTCGTGTACACATAGTGACATGTCACTGGTTTTGTATTTATACCTTAAGGTTAAAAGAAATCCTGCTGTTGGACTTCAGGTGATTTTTTTTTTCTTTGATGAGTTTTCATTCTTAGCTCAGTGGGATTTGTAGAATAGTGAATTTATCACAGGTTTACCCATCTTCAGGTTTTCTGGATCTTCTGGCTTTGAATGCAGTCGGTTGCTTGGAGTCAATCTGCTCTTCATCCATCAAACTCACATGAACCATATTAGCAGCATCTGATCAGAGCAGCAGCAGGAACATGTGCAGTGTATTACTGATCATGAGTTTTCTAGCCGCTCCTCATTAAACACAGTTCTGGACCTCTGGATTAAATGCATTGATGCTATACACACAATCATAAAAGCTTTTTATTGTAAGCTAAAGAGAATGTTTTAAACATTAACTGACATTAAGATCAGTTGTAATTTAATTGAGTCCTTATATTTTTTTTAATTTTATGCATGAAGTACAGATATTTTAAACCAATAGGACAATAATACAGACTTTTTTTTATCATTTGTGCTTATAATAGCTACATCTTTTTATTTTGGACCAAATGCTCAGTGTGTTATTAATCACACTGAAGGTGTAACACGTATTTTTCATCAGATACGAGGTATGATTTTGAGAAATGATTTTATCTGTTTTATTACAGATACAGCAAGCAAGTGGTAAAAAAAATGCAGTATAAAGGGAATAAACAGGGATAAAGCATGGCTAATGAATCTACAGATACTCAATAACTGTCTGCTTAATTTAGCTTTTGGTTCAGCCATAGAAAAGTTATGCAGCATAAGATGACATGTGTTTGTGCTCTCTTTAAAGTGCAGGGAGCTGCTGTTTTGGTCTTTCTTCAGAACAGAAGTCGAACTTTGTGAGGATAACTTCAATTAAAACTTGGTTTTACAGAAAGCTGAAGATTTAGTTTAATTTAGTTTTTTTGATCTTTTGTTTTAGGGACATCAACTTGTCTAACCAGTCGAAATATTTAAGAAAAACAAAAGAATTACGAAGCGCAGGCCAGACTTCTTAAAAAAAAAAAGAAGAGATTATTCCTTTAAATCAATTTAGAATCATAAAATCCAAAATGCATATTAACTTTAGTGGTATTTGACTCTACACTTAGCTCAATATTAGATAGGCTTATTCCAACTGACCGGAGATGCAAATAAATAAAAGAAGTTCTTTTCATGCAGAAAATGATAAATCAAGTTTATCTACTTTTTTCACTTAAAGGTGCATTGTTTCTGCAGAAAATGTCCAGATTACAACACATCTTGTTGTGTTTTAAAGAAGTCCTCATCTTGTACAGAGCGGGGTTGATTTATAAAAAATATATCAGCTGCTGAATTATTTGTACATTCAATACTTGTTTAATATTTTTAGGTAAGTCAAGATGCTCTTTACACCTTTTCAGATGTGCAAAGAGCCTTCTTTCCCTGCTTTTTTTAAACATGCTCAGATTTGTGATGCCTCTATGTTTTTGCTCCAAGAATTCATTTTTGGGAGACAAATCCTACAGTAATCCCATGTATGACAAACAAAAAGCTTGTTGCACAACCACAAAAAAAGGAAATATTTAAAGAATTCACACAACCTTTGCTAATATACTCTTTAACTGTAATGCTATTGGCTGCCTCAGATGAATGGGTAAGTTGTACACCAATCAGAAGCATGTGACCAGCAAATATGTAGGCTGATCCGTATCCGCCGGCCACACTGCCTCCTCATCTATCACACACCACACACCTAAACACACACGCACATAAAAACACACATCTGAAATCAGTAGCAGCCCTCATCAGCCCATTCATCATGCACAGCAAAGAACAGATCAGGTAAGTGAAAAAAAAAACGTTTTTGGATCATTTCTTAAATTTCAAATGTTTTGTAACTCTTAATCATGGGTTGTTATTATTAAAAACTGTTATTAGTTTCGGAGATCTGCATTTTTGAGATGCTTAAACAATTCTATTCAATTTTAACACATGAAAAATGAAAAGTTAAGAGATATATTTATTTTCTTCTTTACCTTGTATTTATTTGATGGATTATAGTTTCAACCAATTTTAACGAAATCAACAATTATCAGTGTATAGTTGCATAAAGATTAAACTCACCACCTAGGTTTACACAAAAGCTTAAATGTTGCAAAATGAGTAGCGTGTATGAATGAGCCTTTATTTGCCAAAACTAATATGCAATGAAAGGAGGAAAGCTGATTGTTTAAACTGGAAAGTTATCAGAAAAACTGGACTTGTTGGAGATTTTTAAACCACAAAAAAAGATTGAAGATGAAATTCTCTATATATTCTTCAAATGCTCTTGCAGCATTTATGAAAAATTGCATTTGAAGGCTTTACATTTCCAAAACCATCTGCAAATAGCATTTCTTTTAACTGTAATTTTTACAATAATTTATAGGGAAAATGAACTAAACTCAAAATAGACTTGCTTAAACTCAGGGCATTTAAGCAGACATAAAGTTTTAGAAATATGCATCCAAACACAACCATGATGGTGATTCTGCTGTCATAAATTTAGAACTGACTATAATACATTTCTCTGAATTTAATGGCACAACTTTTTTAGGACAGATCTTTTTTTTCTCCGTTTCCTGACAGTCATGATGAATACCAGAAGACAGCGGATTGGCTGATGTCTCACACGAAGCATCGCCCCCTGGTGGCGATCATTTGCGGCTCAGGACTGGGGATGCTTGCTGACAACCTAAAATGTCAAGACTCCTTTGATTACTCTAAAATACCAGGCTTTCCTCAGAGCACAGGTATTTTGACAATAAAAGCATTAGGTTTATCTATATAACAACATAGTTTTATATCATATATGAGATGGACTGAATGTAAATATTGCATTTATATTATATATTTTATATTACCATTTTCTTTGCTTTCCTAAAATGTAATTATCTGCAAAGAACCTATTAATTATCTCTTATTATATGAATTATATTATTTCTTAATTTGTTGACCTTTAAAATTAAAATGTAGAAGTTATTTTTTAAATTTATATTAGACATATTTCTCTTATATGTCAGTCTTGCACAATCATAGCAGGCCTGGTAGAGAAGTGTCTCTAAATGTATCTACTGTCTGATTTCAATTATAAGTAACCCTGGTCTGAGACTATGCACAGAAAAGAAAGAAAATGATGTTTTTTGTCCATTCTTTTTGCTCTTGTTGCAGTGCAGGGTCATGCAGGCCGCCTGGTTTTCGGGGAGCTGAAGGGGAAGTCATGTGTTTGCATGCAGGGTCGCTTCCACATGTATGAGGGACATTCCCTCCTTAAGGTAGGAACTTACATATTTCAAGTGTTCTTATTGTGTTTAACATTTCAAATTAGTTTCTTATGTACACAAAACAAGCCAAAGGTAGATTTAAAAGATAGTCAAGCAAAATGTGAAAAATACAACAAAACAATGGCTCAGACTTTAATAATTAAATGGTCTGTGAGCAAAAACAACTCTCTAGAAATCTGTATGAAACAAACAGATTGTAATCAATGCAATGGAAATAGTGCTACTTGGACATGTCTCGTGATTTTTGCTTTGGAAAATCTAATTCCTTCATGTGTGTTTTTTTAGACAAAATTTGAACAAATGTGTGAATACATTTTTAAAAGAAACGAAAACTATAAAAACACATCAACAAAAAAGAATGGTGTTATTTCTAGTGACATTTTAGCACGTGAACAGTCAGAGTCAAACAATGACCAGGGATCTGCGTCACATTCAATCCGATGTATTTATACTCAGAACAAGCTATGCTTCACAAAAAAACACACAAAGTATACAGAACATTATTCTATCCTGACAATAAACACCACACAGATAAAATACACTCATATAAACAGTTGGATGAAAAAGCTCAGTCATGCAACACAACACTTGTACAACACTTACATAATAATCAGTGGGATAAAACCTGTGGGTTTGAGAGATGGTCATGCTCGGGTTCAGTCACATGCAGTCTTTTAGTGGACTGTTCAATGCGGCCTTTGTTTCCTTCAATAGAACACATTAACACACAAATGTGTTCTTTTTCTGCATGTCACAGTGCCTTACTCTCCTTTAGGTGGCGCTCTGTTAAAGGCCCTTCAAGATAAAAGAAAAAAAAGAAAAAAGATTCAAAATGAAATCTTTCTCTAAATGGCGAAAACTGCCTTTGGATACTTAAAGGTTATGTATGAAACAAGGCTGCGTGACTCTCAGCAGACACAGCTGGAGAGTTTATCTTTCTAAGCAAACATCCTGCATCATCTGACAATCCAGAGCAAGACTAGGAAGTTGATTTGTTGATGGTAGAACACACACACATGAATAATAAATAAATAATCTTTTTTTTTTTCTGTTGTTTTTGTTTTTGCTTTTTTTATTTTTATTTTTAGTTTTTTTTGTGATGTATATCCTTTAATTTTTCCAAATGTTAACATGGACTGTGGCTAGGACTGTGTGTTTAAACTGACGGGCCAACATAAATTGCCTAATTGTAAAAATAGATGGAAAAAGATGGAAGGTTTTTTTTTTAAGAACTAAAAAACTTAATTGTGGCCGAATGCATTTATATTCAGTAAAATTTACTATAAAAACCACTGAATAAAACCTGTAGTAGAAGTCACCCGATCAGTCATCAGCAAAAATTTAATTTTTGTTTGCTACAATCCATGTATGGAGCACAACAAGTGAATGATGGTCCTCTTGTCAAAAGAGACAAACTTTTTGGTGCAAAATTATACGAAACTTTTTGTAAAGAAGAAGAATCCTGTCCCTTTAGTGTAACCTTTTTAATTAGACGTTAACTTTAAGAATGCACTCTTCTTAGTGCATGTATTGTATTAAGCTCATGGTGTACAGTCGGTTGTCTCTCTTAAATTCTTTCGTGCTCACAGTATCCCTATTGTAATCTAGATACTGAACTCTCTCTCCTTCAGACTACCTTTCCCATTCGGGTCTTCAAGCTGATGGGGGTGGAGACGCTGATAGTAACGAACGCTGCTGGCTCATTGGCTGATGGCCTGCAGCCTGGTGACATCATGATCATCAAAGACCACATCAACTTCCCTGGGCTTATTGGTCTAAACCCACTGTGTGGGCCCAATGATGACAAGTAATGATACTAACATAGTCATAATATTTACCTTGACGTGCATGGTAGTTGTGATGATATTTTACAGTCCTGGAAAATGTCAGTTTTTCTTGGTTTTGCTTCACTTGTCATTGATGCCAATAAATTGTTTACAGGTTTGGGCCACGCTTCCCAGCTATGTCTGGTTGCTATGACAAAGGACTGCGCAGCCTTGTGATGGAGATCGCCAAGCAGATGGACGTTGCTGGCCTTGTGCAGGAAGGTGTCTATGCCATGGTTGGTGGGCCCAACTTTGAAACCATTGCAGAGGCCAAACTGTTGCATCGACTGGGAGTGGACGCAGTTGGTATGACATTCTAACACATAAGATGTGCAGAACTGCTAATTTACGTGCTTATTTTTACTGTAGCTCTAACCCTAGATTCTTTTGGCATTCCCACCGTGTTCATTCCTGTTGTGTAAGGAGATGGTAGGGCAGCAAGTAGTTGCTTTTAAATCCTCAAGAGAATTTTCAGTTGCACGCTTGGGGAAAAAAAGGGATAGAAATTTTATTTATTAATGAAAATGTACTCAGAAATGTAAACATTTCTCTCCACGGGACCCACTGTTACACCTTGTTTGGAGTGTTATACAACTGTAATTGTATGTTTTTACAGCTTTGCATGTTTATGCACCAGGAGAACTAAGGTGTCAATATATTTTTTTACATTTAAATGTTTTTTTCTTGACTTAATATTTAGTTTACAACAAGGTTTTAAAAAGTCTACTCAATTTGTAAGCGTGATCAGCTGTTTGCACAAACATGTTTGCAGGCAATTTATATAACAAACCTTGTAAACACACAAAGTGCAATATTCGAAAAGTTAAAACAAAATAAACACTGATATTTCTAAATGTGTTTACAAGCACAGCTCATAAATGTAACTTTTCGTTTAAGTTTGGCCTTGAAGTACCTCTATTTTATTAAAATCTCTCCTGATGTTATTAGAATGGATTAACCTTAACATGGACAAAACATGGAGGTTCGTCACACAGTGGCTGTCAGCTGTGCAGTGTAGAGGAGATACATTCAATCTTTGAACCAATGCTATTATTAAAACATCAACACGGTGGTGGTTCAACTCAGCTGCATTTTGTTAAGTTGACTCTTGATTGGATTAACTGTGTAGCTTCACGGATGAATAAGTTCGACCTAACCTTTTTATGTGCTGCTATTTTCAGGGATGAGCACAGCACCTGAGGTCGTTGTGGCAACTCACTGTGGTCTCAGAGTCTTTGGTCTCTCTCTGATCACAAATAAGGTGCTGATTATTCACACTGACATCATGCGATTATTACTACATATTATTGGACTGTATGTTTTTTTTAGTTTGCAGCTATTGAAGAAAATAGCCATTTAGAAATTGGTTAGTGAGGTGTTTCTTTGCTTGTTTTACTGCCTAATTGATTCATTCGTCTATGCGGCAGGTGGTAAAGAGCTACGAGGACTCTGAAAGTGTAAATCATGAGGGAGTCCTGGAAGTTGGCCGGTTGCGCTCTCAAACCGTGCAGCAGCTGGTGACTGAACTAATCAGCAGGATGGAGATCAATAACAATGAAAACACAAATAATGCCTCCTGAACTAACACTGAAGAATTTGAATGCTGCATTTAAAAATTTAATTACAGGAGATAATATTCTTGTCATTTCCTGTTATTACCACTAAGTCTGTTTTTTTTATCTTTGCTGAGCTGAAAACATTATTTATATCATTATAGTGCCTACCTGATGTTTATTGATGTAAAATAGAAATGAATTATTCAACTCTGATATTTGATATAAACAACAAAACTTGTACAACAATAACAACTTTGTTTTATGGTGCTTTATTGAAAAAAATGTTGGAGAATGTATTGTTTATTGTTCTTGAATGATTAAAATATAATTTGTAAAGTATTTATGTGTTGATCTGATTAGAATATTCTACGAATCTTACTGATTTTTATCCTTTGTTTACTCACTGCTGCCTCCTATGGTCTTTCTAATATGCACATCCTCGTTTCATTCTGATCAATT
This sequence comes from Jordanella pulchra, assembly GCA_034780135.1. NCBI lineage: Eukaryota > Metazoa > Chordata > Actinopteri > Cyprinodontiformes > Cyprinodontidae > Jordanella > Jordanella pulchra. The sequence goes on along the minus strand of JAUZNJ010114907.1, from coordinate 38,138 downwards.
GTTTTTAATTGATTCCAGCTTTTATGCACCTTTCCCTTATCAAAGACTTTTGCATGTGATGTGATTTCAGATATGCAGAAAAATCATAACAATATTATTTTTAACATTTCACATAATAAACACACCAAGGCCATAAAAACACCAATTATTTAACCACTGTTAAACAGAGCAGTTTGGACAAGCTGCTACTGCAGAACAACTGCACAGGCCCATTTCAAACCTTCCTTTCATCAGTAAGTCGTGTTTCAACAGTTAATTCACTTCCTAACAATGACCAACCCCCTTGACGCCTTTCAGTCAGGTTTCCATCCATCCTTACCACTGTGCGGAGACTATCCTTGTCAAGGTGTTCAGTGACATCCATATAAATGCAGACTGTGAAAGAACCACTGCACTGGTATTACTGGACCTAAGTGCAGCATTTAACACTGTTGATGACTTGGTTTTATTTGATCATCTGGAAAACTGGGTCGGCCTTTCTGGTACAGCACTTGACTGGTCTAAATCCTGCTTGAAGGAGAGGGCTTTTTCTATGTCAGTAGGTGAAGTTCTCCAAGGGTCCATGTTAGGGCTCCTAATATTCAATATCTAAATGATCCCCTGAGCTCAGATTATAATAAACAACCTCATAGGTTACCATAAGCATGTAGACAGCACAGAGCTATAAATCAAGACTTAACTAGATTACTATGAACCCATTCAAGCTCTTAGGAAATGCATAGATAAAAATCAAGGCACAGATCTGCCAAAAATATCTTCAGTTGTCTGAAGTTGTCATGATCCGGGACTCTTTGCCTTTTTTTGTGTGGGTTTGCTCTCCTGTGCGCCTTTTCTTTTCCTCCACCAGATGGCGCCAGGGTCTGTTGGATGTGCGGTGTGGCTTCCAGTGGCAGGTATTGCCACTCATCATCCTCGCTGTACTTAAGGAGCTGCTGCCCAGTGGTCGGATCCGAGTGTTTGCTGGCTTATGGTATCACAAAGCCTTCTGAGGGTAACTCTCCTGGTGATCTCCTTGTTGATCTGTTTCAACTTGAAACTGACTCCTTGTGTTTTTCTCCTCATTGCCTTCAGGTCCGCTCTGGAAGTTTGGATTGCCGTCTGCTCCTGGCTTCTCTGTTGAGCTACCTTCCCTCGTGACGCCGTGGTGTTTAACCACTGGATGCCTGAACTCTCAGTCTCTCTTCTCGCTGTCCTCCTGGATCTACTAAGCCCTTCGACTGGCAGCATAACAGCTCCTGGAGTCTCCGTTCATCTTGAGCCAACCTGTCCGTTTCCCACCGCACTCCTACGTTGCCTCTGGACCGACACTGAATACAAAGACCCCGGATACTGGAACCTCCTTCTGAAAACCTTACAACTCCCTCCGAACAGTAAGAGCCATCTCAAACGTTCAGCTACTCAGTTTTCCTACCCGCAGTGAACTCACCAGTCTGCTTTCTCTCCCAGTGACAACTCCTGCTGGTGTTTCCGCCCTGGACCTGGCGTTGGTCCTGCTACCCAGTTATATCTTTATCAATAAACATCTAAATCTGATAAAGTTCTCCTGTGTTGGTGTTCTGCATGTGGGCTCGACATCTAAAAAACCCCAATATGACAGAAATAATATTTTTTGGGACCAAAACAAGGCAGTTTAAATGTTAGCACACAGATTCAGTCATTACAGCCACCAATCAGACATAATATTTTGGTGTGTAGGAGTAATGGCTTCTGACCTAAACCTTCAAGGCCAGATAGGAGGAGTAACTGAGTCAGCCTTGTATCATTTCCAGGATTCAGGGACTAGTGTCTCAGGAATATCTTATCTAAAAATTAATGGGTTTATTTTTAATAGAATTGATACTGCAAGGTGTCTTTCTAGGTCTGCCTAAAAAGTTGTTCAGACAGCTGGAGTTGAGCTAGAATATCGCTGCCCACATCCTCACTAAGACTAAGAAAGTGGAGAACATCAATCCAATTTTAAAGTTAATTTTAAAGTTTAAATATATACATTTTATCAATTTTATTTTTCATTGAAATATCTCAGCCTATAAATTACTAAATGGCTTAGCAACAAAATACATTGCATCACAGACAACACATAGAGATGTCTTCTCAGTGTATCAACCATCGAGACCTCTCAGGTCTTCTGGCTCAAGTCTACCCTGCATTCCCAGAACAAAAAATGGAGAAGCAGCTTTTAGTTCCGAAGATCCACAAATTTGAAATAATTTCCCAGAAAAGTGCTGAAACGCTAAGTTACTTTAAATCAAGATCAAAATCGTACTTGTAGACTGGCCTTTGACTGTGCTATCTAAACTACATTGGTTTGTAAGTTTGTTGTCCAATTTCAGGTTTTACAATCATCTTACTCTTTTAGATTTTCATTTTTTTCTCTTTAATTTATGGCTTCTCTCTAATTATTCATGTTTATTAATCATCCAATGACCTTTCTGTCACTGAAATGTTCTTTTCTATGTGGGTTTTCCCATTATGTTTTTTTTCCATGTACAGCACAAAACTGTCTTGCTGATGAAATGTGCTTTATAAAAAGACTCTACTTGCCTTGCTTGCAAAGATTGATGATGCCTCTTGAATGGACTAGGTTTGGCTTCTTTGATAATCAAAGAGTTGGGTTCTCTCCGTGTCTCTTCAAAGAAAGTGAAGCTTCTTGGTAGCCAAACTTCTGAAGGAGAAGTTATTGCAAGTAACTGCCAGCTAATCAGAAGAAAAAAGATCACAGTAATTATAGCGAAGAGATTAAAGAAGAACAAAAATATATACTTGCCAAGTTTAGACTTTTTTTTATAGTATCTTAGATTATATAAACAATGGGATTTGGCTTTTATTACAACAAAGGTAGAAAGATAGCACAATAAGTACAATTGAGTGTTAATACTGTTTCTTTAAATGAAAAAACATTAAAGTCTGTTTATTATTTTTGTTGTTTTTACATTAACTATAGAAAGTATTTTAAAATATGACAGATTCCAACAGAATGTTTTCTTTCAAATTCAGAAAAAAACGTTGCTATTGTTTGAAATACGCAAAACAATGTTGAGAAAATAGCAGAAAAAGCAGGTATGTTTTTGTTTTATTTGTGATGCATAACGTCATAATGCTTCTTATTGCTATTGTAAAATTTTAGCTGATTCAGGCCTCCAGATAGCTGCTCTAATCTTATTTTAATTCTTTTTCTCCTAAACTGGACATTTTAATTTGTGCTCTACATGTAATTAACTGTAAGCATTTAAAGATTTCCTAACAATTTTATGACAATGCATAACGTCATAATGCTTCTTATTTCTATTGTAAAATTTTAGCTGATTCAGGCCTTCAGATAGCTGCTCTAATCTTATTTTAATTCTTTTTCTCCTAAACTGGACATTTTAATTTGTGCTCTACATGTAATTAACTGTAAGCATTTAAAGATTTCCTAACAATTTTCGAGTCAAATAGAAAATTTAGAGCCAGTGTTTGTAGGCTACTATAAATTAACATGTTTCCTGTGTCCTCTGTTAAAAAATCATCATCACTTTTCTCTGTTCCCCCTGTTCAAAATGCTGTTGATTTTCCAAAGTCCTTCACTGCCCTCTACATTTCAGGACGGAGAACTGCAATGACCAATCAGGAGTCAATAGACCTCCTCTTCATTTCTCTTCTGATTTTATTTCTGGTTTTAGTGGTTCTGATTTTGTTCTGTTGGGTTCTGAGGCATCACAAATACAGGTAAACGTTTTAACCCTTAAACAGTTGCTTTAAACAATATCTTTGCTTGGATTGATTTCAGCAAATTGGATAGCAGTCCCACTGAAGGAACTCTTTACGACATCCAATTATAAATTCTAAACTTCCAAAAATAAACACTTATATGTAAAATGTGTAAATCATTCGAGTATCTTCTGGAAGAGTTTCAAAGTACTTCTGTGGGTTTCTTATTCTACAGAAACCTTACTGAGCTGAAGATCTCAGCTGGACAACCTCCACTGCATATGGTCATCAGAACTAAACCAGAGGAAGCTCAACAGCTCATCGATCACCTTATGGACAGATTCATTTTTCAGGTGGAAATGGGACCAAACTGTGGGGAAGGATCCACAGAAGAATTTAGGCAGGAAAATGCGTCAGCCCCGGCAGCCACTTCCAATCCTCCAAAGTGTAGGTGTTATTCTTTTTTTTATCTAAAACGTGATCACCAGTGATTTATAAAGAGGTAAATGACCTTGTTTTTTAGGTTAAAAATTTCAGAAGTATTTACAAAGTTTTTTTTAACATCTTTGAAACGTCTTTTGTCTTTCCCGCAGCTCCAAAGATTCTTCCTGATAAAATATCCAAGTGGATCAATATTGCATTACCTTCAAAAAAAGCAAAGAAATTGGGAATGAGTATGTTTGCAAATACCAGTGTGGATTTCATATCTAAAAAGTCATTTCATTCTGTTTTAATATTCTTCCTCGCAGCTCCAAATTCTTGCTCCCCCTTCGCTGATCAAAGTCAAGCTGAAATCCAGGCTCTTCAGCAGCAAGACCAACCTCAGCATGCTTCCTCCTCCTGTCAAGGAGCATCCAGCAGTGAAATCAGTACAGAGAGCAAGCAAGAGATGAATCCTCCAGAAAAATATACTAAAAGGATCATTCACAATTCTTGAGACAATAAAGAACAATTTAAAAATGAATAAGCCATTACTCTTTAGACTGAACAACCTCTTCAGCAGGAGTCTCTCAGGAGACTTTCAGGTAACAGAACAAGAGTTTGTCAAGTAGATTTTACAGCCAGTGGTAAAAATACTGAAATCCCATTGTTACACTATTGATGGGAAGAAATATGATGAGTAAACTATAGAAACTATAGAAATATATAGTATTATGAGAAATGTTGGAATAAATTAAACTTATTACTAAATTATTTCTATAACTTAGTTATGGATCATACTGGGTTTTAGTATTATATCTTTGTCAGATATATCAGCATAACTAAAGAACAAATCAAAAATAGTCAGTGAAAAAACACAGAGATCGCACATCATTTTTATTTTGGCTTAAGTTAAATGCACCACAGTTTGGTACAAATGTTGCATACATTCCACATACGGTCTCCTATATTAGCCTGCAGAAGCATGGCAAGCCTGATAAATGGAGAGGATACCTGCATTTAGTCAGCATAAAAACAGCAGTCAAATGTAGTGTATGTTAGACTGATGTTTAAACTACATATTAACAGCCGTCTCAGCCGTTGTGTCCTTGAGCAAGACACTTCACCTGCATTGCCAAGTAATAGAGGTCAAAGGGCCCAGTGGTGTGTTTTTCTGGCAGACTCACTGCTGTCCATGCACCCCAAGACCCCAACAAACTAGCTTGCCACCATTAATGTGTGTGAATGTGAGTGACTGGGTGAATGACTGGGTGTAGTGTAAAGCACTTTGGAGACCCCTGACTTGAAAAGGAGTCATAATTCCAGGCTATTTACCTTTCACCATAATATTACATGCAATATAAGACTTAATTTTCAAACTTACACTATACTAGTCTAACCACAGTGAATTAAAGTTAGTTTTAAGTTGGATATTGCATTGTTTCTGTGTTCAGAGACATCCTCCTCCTGTTAAACCTAGCGCAGGTGTAAAGCCCGACTGAGGTCCTTCACCACCTCATTCTCATGCATACTCTTCACTGAGAGCCACCTGTACACCACTGCATAAGTCCAAGTTGTTGACCGGTGTTTCCGATTAGTTTAGCTGCAATTGAAGAAGTACATACAATACATAAAGTCTTCAGCTTCAAACAATAAATATGGCTTCAGTCTCACATGACACAAAGATAACTTGTCTATTTGGAATTTCTATTTCATTTAAGTTTTAACAATATTAAAAAATGTTCAAGAAATACAAATATGCAGCTTAAAAAACTGAAGTTAAAATATTCCAGTTGTTTTCCTCTTATCAAATAAACTGAGCATAATGTGCTTCACTATTATCATTTCTATAATTATAGTTAATCTTTGAGTTTGATGCTAAACCGCTGCTTTAATTCTTTTCGGTTAATTGTAGAATGAATACAAGTATTGATAATACCACATGGGGGCAGTAATAGTAAGTATTATACATCAGTTTTGAAGAACACTGATATTCTTACACAAGAAAAAAACATCTTTGGACAAAGCTTTTAATAGAATAAATCCATAAATATATAAAAAAAATAGACCTGTTTGACATAATATTCTCAAATTCATATAAAGTACAAAATCAACCATCTCAAACTGAGGATCCACGATTGTTACTGTTTCTGTGTAAATATTAATTACAGTCTTTGTATGAGGGTAAAACTGTCTGGATGAGCTGATATAAGCTGACTTTTAGCTAAACCCAGCATTGCATATGATACTTCTACAAATATGTGCCTTACATGCTCCATGTCTTAACATTCACTTAAAAACAGGGTAAGTTTAAAAGCACCTGCAGAGAGATGATCAACTTGTTAATTTCCACAAAAAGTAAACCTTGCTGAGTTGACCCATATAATAGTGATTAATGCTACAAACAATTATTTACCGACCTCAACTCAACGTCTCTTCCCAAAAAAGGCATAATTTAACAAAAAAAAAATCCTCCACTTGTAACAGGGAACCATAAATAATATATTTTAACATGAAAATGCATTTGAGTTAATGAATCAGTACAAGACATTTATACTAACTTAAAAGCATAACAGCATTTTCTTTTCAAAACCAGCCCCAACAGGAATAATGATTCTGAAATAGTAATAACAATCCTTTATCTCAAAATCTGTTTTACTGTGTATGTCACTTCAGCCAATAAGATTTTTTTTATTTTTTTACTCTGTCCATCTACATTTATAGATGAAGGTGAGCTGTTTTCCGAAATGAGTCATCTGGAAGGAATGGAAGTTCAAGTTTTAGACTAACTTCAAAGACTAATGTCTGCCAGAGAAGCCTTTAAGCAACAGATGATTCAAGAGAAAAAAAAGCTTATATGTTGGTTTGCTAACACTAAATAGAACACTGCAGTCTTCTGTACTTTAAAAGAGAAATCAGACAAAGTTAGTTTCTAAAGGTTATTAGAATGAAACAGAGGGATTCTGTGCAGTTTAAGGATCAGTATTTCATATGTTCAGACTATAGATGGAAGCGCTTCCTCTCACACTTAAACCTTTGAACTGCGTGGGGGTGGACAATATCTAAACATCTGTGATGTGTTAAGTTTCATTCACTCACACTGACACAGAGGAAGCTCTGTACGCCCTAGATAATCAAATTTTCCATCACGTTACGTTTATAAACTATGGACACCCATTTGTGCCAGGAAAGATATATACAGTTTAACACTAATATAAGACTTTGCATAATACAGTAGTCTAATAATTTAAAGGCAGCTTTAGGTTTTTATTTATTTTTTTACTGATTTTTAATTAGTATTGATTTGTTTAATTCAGTGACAAAAAAATAAAATAATTCAAACAGATATATTGTAAACTGATTCAGCCAAAAAAGTCTGGTTGCACTTTTTAAAGGCCAAATATATCTACATTATAATAATTCAGGTTGTCTGTAATCTTGATCATGAGGTTTCATGGAAAAAAGAAATAACTAATAATCCCTCTATTTATTGCGTATAGTGATTATCTCTAGCAGTGAGTGAAAAATGATGGGCAGACACTGGAGTGGTCAGTCGTACTGTCACTATTTTATTATAAAGGCATGCACTTATAAATCTTAATCTCCTATAGGTTTGCATGTTAAAAACATCTAACAGTTGTGTGCTAAACTTGTTAGGATACAAAGGTAATCCACTAATAAGTTGCCCACTGGATCACCATCTCTTAAATGAGCAGAACAGCATGGGCAATAGATTCATCATGTTTGCTTTTTAGATGCTGATCATCACAACATGCAAAATACTGGAAGGAAGATAAGAAATGTTATAACTTATGTGCAATATGATAAGAAAAATACTGAGACAGATTGCTCACTGCAAATTTTACACCATATTTATCACATGTAAAAGTAGGATGAAAGATCAATAAAAATCTACAGTAATTGTGGCAGACAGACATTTTGTCATTCAAGCGATGGTATTTTTGAAAAAAACTCATACAAACACTAAATTTTCTTGCATCTGGATGGATCATTCCAGTACACTCACACATGTGGCTCCTGGAGTTGTTTATCTGGTATTTTATGCACCTAAACTGCATTTATTTTAGAGCTGGGGATGTTACAGCACCTTGTACTTGTCCAAAAAAGTAGCTTAGCAACAAGTTGATCTTTTGGAAAAGGAGATAATCTATCCTGCATTTATCCTGCCGCACACTTAAATTTGAAGGGTCTGATTATCCAAGGAAGAGTGAAAAGTTCTGAATTAAAATACAACTTTTGTAACTCCTTATAACTGCTGTTTACACAGCTGTGGTGCTAAAAATAGAGGATGATTTGACAGCTTGTTTTCCTGTTTTTCTTATTAATCCAGTTATGATTTAGAAAAGCTGATACTTGGTAGGAGAAAATAAAACACTTTTTTGTCATTATTTTGTTTTTGAGTGGTTTTTTTTTGTATAGTTGTTTTTTGTGGGGGAAGAACACAACACAGCTTAGCATTCCTTATTTGGGATCTGTGGATAAGGACCCAAGAGTAGCAAGACCTGCTGTAGATGATGACATGATAGCAGTTTCTGGCGTTGAAGATGTTTTTTAGTATCTTGTCTGCTTTAAGGTGTTGTTTGGACAACTACAGCTGTGAATACAATAGGTTTCTGTTTACCAATGTTCCCTTAAAGCCACATTTGTAGAGCGCATGATAATTAAGACGTTTTACTAAGTTTTACTATAAATTTTCCACATCGTTATATCTGGCCTGTGTGTGTTCTTTCAACTTCATGGTGCTTTTTGTTTACTGATGTTCTCTAAAAAAACAGTGACATCTTTTGAGAAGAGAGGCAGTGATATTGAGATGAATTTAAATGCAAATTGACTTTTTTTTAAATTCATGTGATGATTTAGATCCACATTTTCCAGTTTCCTTTCTGGAAAAAAAGTGAGTGTTTTGTATTTTTGCACTTCACAATTAACACCACATTTATGTTGCTGCTAGATAAATAATCTCAATGAAAACATGGACAATTTTTTTAATGAAATGTGGCAAAATGAATTGATAGCTGCTTGGCTTTCCAAACCCACCTGAACCCAGCTGAAAGTTGAACGTCAGATTGAAACATTAAATTGGAGTTTATGACTGATACTCAATAGACACAGCAGCATTTTATTAAAGCATTTACTTTAGGTTATGCATTTTGTGCAGCTATTTTGTGCCAAACTTTTAAATGACTTTATTAATATCACAAATTTAACTGTAGTAATATAAGTCTACAGCAAACGTTTAATTACCATCAAATTTCATCAAGGTTGTGACTATTTAGTTTGGGTAATATAAGACTTTTTATAAACTAAGGCAAGTATCATTTAAGATGCATGATTAATATCTATATCCATCTATATAATAAAGGTTAAAAGTAAAAAAAAAAACATCTGACTTTAGTCAGTTGGATTTGTTTTGAAGCAGTTACAGCCTGTCTGTTAGATTAAACAGGGAGTGACCAAAAATGTTTGCTAAAGCAGCTGACCCTCCACTCTGATAGAAGTCCTGCACACTCTCCCTCCTCAGATATCTGTTTCTGCTCTGCTGTCTCCCTGACACACACACTCACACAGAGGGAGGCTGATAACTGTGATTCCGCTGCTGAATTTTTAACGCTGTTGTGGAACTTTTTTTTTTTTTTTTTCAGTCGGGTTACTGTGGCACCGGGGTACTGTTACACAGACAGAGACTGGGAGACTGGGCTCAACTCTTTTCTGTTGTTTACTGACGCTGCACTGACCCAGAGTGTGCATGGAGTGTATGGTAGGTCCATATATTTATTTGCACCGCTGCATGTTTCTCTGTAACATTTGAAGTACTTGATGTTTTAAGCAGTTAACTCTGTAATGTCTAACAGAAATAATAATACTTGTAATACTTGTAATGTACTCTCTGTAAAACAATCACTAATATATCAGCACTTAATTCTAGTGAATATTAGTTTATGATATTTAACTTAGAGAGATTACAAAGTATAACGTGCATTTTTTCTTGAGATTTCTCTATATTAATCTGTGTATGTTTTGTGTCATATTCAGATTTGCTGTCATTTTATTAAAAAAAGACATTATCTGGTTGATAAAAATGTCTTGTTCATCTTATTTATTTGTATATTATTTGTTCTAATACATCAGGGGTTACTGTTGATCATAGCATAGGGAATATCAAGAGCTTCAGTTCTGCTTTCAAGAATTAAGCCATTTTTTAAGTAAACTGTTTTATGTTTAGTCTGTAACTAGGAGGTCTTGGCTGGTCTAATTGGTGCTTAATATCCTTGACTACCATTCTTGGCATCTTGAAATGCCTGAATTATTTATCTAAGTAGTTTGTTTGTTAAAGTGTTGCTGCTGTGTTTTCCATATTGGATGTATTGGAAAGTTTGTTTTGAATTTTGCTCATAACATTTTGTCATCCTGCTTGTCTGTGGTACTATTTTATTTATTTTTTTAGCCACTGGTGATTTTTTTTAGGTAAATTTGAATTTATTTAAGGTTTGATTTGTTGCTGAGGTTAGGTTCACGTCAAACTGGCAAATGAACTGTTTGCGTATTTCAAGGCACTTTCTATTGACATGCAGAAGGTTGGAAATATTTTCTGTGCCAAAAAAAGAAGGAGGGACTAAACATGCAAAGCAGGTAAATAATCAATTCAAACGGACTTTCCTTGACATCTAACCAGGCTGACAAACAGGCCAAGTTATGTTTGCTTGCTAAACAGCAGTTTGCAGTTTTACTTTTAAAAATCCGTCTTATTTTTACACTTTTAGCTATTTTAGATGGCATAGTCTCAGCATTTCACAGTTTTACATGGTGTAGCTCCCTTTTATCCTAATTTAACCAGGAAATGTTTCAAATTCCCCAAAGTTAGCCTAGTATGACAGGTATTCACTGCATTCAAACTACTGACTAAAACATGTATCCAACAACCAAACTAAAAACTTGAACATTACATTTAAATTTTTTTGAGTAAATGGAGGAAGAGCTTTACAATGAAAAACTGTGACAAATAAAAAAAAACATGCTTGAGACTCTTAAGCTATATAGTAATAAGAATTCAATCTTCAAAATCTAAAAGCTAACAAAGTTCTCTCAAAAAAAAGAAATAAAAAATATATTGTTTTTTTTACTTTCGATTTACTTTATTAACATAGTTCTGAAACTTAGAAAGCAATTTCTGAAACATTCATTATGATTATGTCTGAAAATAAATAAGGAAGATGTAAAAAGAACCACCATAAAATAAGAAACAAACCAACATACTAATAGATTTCATGATTTAATTCATTAGCCTGCATGATCAAACCAAGATGCATTTCACTCTTTTTCTGATCTACTCTAGATTTACTGAGAGATTTTCAGGTTGTTAAAATAAGTTCTTTGTTACTGTAAATATAAATAATTTTTGTATTAAATTTTGCATTTAATAAACTGAATAATTATATTCAAAGTATTGTTTGAGACAGTGAACAGTACTTTGAAGGGTGTTATATCAAACGCATATAAATACAAAATTTTGTCTTACCTTTCCACCTTCCTCTAACTCAGCCATCTCCCTTTCATATTTGGTTCTGGTATCTAATAGTAGAGGAAACAATGACTGTTTGACCTGATGCAAGTTCTACATCTGATGATTTTAATAAAAAAAAAAAGAGAATAACTTATTTACAAAATACAAAACTGTCATTTGGATTAATGGATTAATGGATGGATGGACGGACAGACAGACGGACGGACGGCGTCTTATGACAGTGAATCTAAACTTAGTGTCATATTTTTCTCCCAGGTCAACCCTGTCCTGATGCTATTACCGTAATATTATGACCCTCAACACTCAGCGAGAGAAGGAGCCTCTGCGGCGTCGGGGTAGCACTCCGATTCCTCCCCTCTACCAGCAGCTAACTGGGACTTGGGACTTTCAAAGGTCTGTGAGCACACAGCCAGAGCGCCCTGCTCCAATTCGCAGCCACCCTCCTTTAGGGCAGTCAGCATCTTACCATCCCGGAGACAAGTCCCTCCATTACCGCGCACACTGGAGTTCTGACTCAGATGACGACTCCCAGAGTGAATCAGAGTGTGTTTACAGAGTGGTGTTGCTTGGCGACCATGGAGTTGGAAAGACCAGTCTTGCAGGAATCTTTGCAGGAATCACGGAGAAAGATGAACACACTGGAGGTGGGATTCTGTTTGTGGAACCCTTCAATAAATTAGTTGTCAGTATACTTTTATGCTTTCACCAGTCCTTTAATTTATTGCTGTTTCATTAAACAAGACGTTCAATTTATGGCTCTGTGTAAACATGTCTCTGATCTCTGGTTTCCATCAGTCATGATTGGGTCCAAAGTTCTCAGTATTATTCACAGGAAATTAACCATGTATGAAGTGAAAACAATAACCATGGTGTTTAATTTGCCACTCTTTCTCTGGGTGCATAACTGTCTAAGCAGCTTCTAGTGATCCCCACAAGCCTTAAATGACTCAGAGATGTTCAGATCATGGCTTCATACGGCCTCCACAACCTGCCTCTTGTTCTTCTTCAAACAACTATGAAAAAGCCCCCAAAATAAATTCTTTTGAAACAGTTAAAAGAGGCAAACAATGAAGAGTATTAATAGACAAAGATTTATGGAAAAAAACGAACAAAAATAAATAAGCTGCTGTATTTTCAGGAGTGGCCACTGACATCCCCACCCCCTTCTCCAGAAATATTACTTTTACCATTAGGTGGAAAATCCTCCCCCACTCCAATATTTTGGCTTTTACTTGTAGTCTGTTTCTCTACATGCCATTAATAACTATTCGCTCACAATAAAATTGCACGCATACCTAAATGTGTCTCTCCACAGATCCTTGCACAGTTTCTTTGACATTGTTATGGCATGGTAACCTTGACTGGCCCGACAGTATTGATCGGGTTCTCTGTCATGTGACTTTGGGCCTCTGGCTATGATTGGTAACTCATATTGATCCAATGGTTGTCTGACACACTGTGAGGACAGGGTTTGTGCATTTAGTCTTCAAATTGAATTACCTATAAGTAGTTTTTTGTAAGGGTTTTTTTTATGTCTTTTTTACTGTTTAAACAGTCATGTTGCCTGAGATGTATCTTTGAACCTGTGCTTGAGCGATGCTTCACTGTTTGAAGTTAGTTCACTTTAAAGATTCTTGAGTTTGATTTAAACAAAAAATTCTCAACAGTTTAATCCTGCAGTTTAAATACGATCTTTTAACTTTCAGGTGACTCATCTGATCTGAAAAATAAGTGAATTTAATTGAATCAAAGAAAAAAAACCTTTTTTTACCCTATTATTTACCCAATAATACCTGCTTACTGTACAATAAAATTAATCCTTTTATAAGATGCATTTAACCAGTTCAACTGACATATTTTAACTATAGTAAATATATTGTTTCATAGGTTTAGTCCTATAAGATTTAGGGTTTCAAACTGTCCTGGTTTTATTATCAACAATAGATATAGATATTGGAGTTAACCTGTGTAAATATTTACACAATATAGTAGTTCTGGTTTGCTTTATTAACCTATTAGGGACAAATTAACATTTGATTGTAAAGGTAGTGATAGGTCATTACTAATTGGTGAAAAAATATGCAAATATTCAAACTATTTTAAATGAAATGTTCCCCCCCCAAAAAAGATTAGACAATACAACCAACAAATTGGTTGAATTTTACCAGTCTAGTTGTTAGGTAGTTATGTGTCTAACCAATCTTTTAGTTAAAACAACCAGTCTAATTTAGTAGTGTTTTTAAGCAATCTATATTGGTAAAAGGGCAAACCAATAAAATTGCTCACTTTGACCAAAATATTAGTTACCTAGTGTAGCTACACTGAAACCCAGAGCTTGGACTTGAACCAACAACCCTTTGGCTGTAGGGCAAACTCCTGCATCCAACACCACTAACACTTCTTGTTATTTACTAGTAGGTAATACTGCAGAGCAGAGCAACTCTCCTGTGTTTCCCTATTGAATATGAGTCACACATCCGTCAGTTAATTACCCCTGGATTATAAATCAGAATGTAAATATAATATTAAGCGTATTTTTTTCTTTTAAACTGTTGCAGTAAAATTGAATAGGGCACAGTTTCAATGGCCTTAGCAAACACCCCCCCTAGTATCTGAATGCAGAGAAAACTTTTCATTACTTTTTAGAAATAATTTTCTATCCTTAGTTGTGTTTTTAGTCATTCAAATTTGGACAGGTGATTAATAAAACATGATTTTGTGGTTTGACAAACTGAGAACACACCTTTATTTCTACATCACCAATGTAGAATGTTAAATTGGAAAAAGAGCATAGAAGCAAGAAATCTGTTGCAAGATGGTCAGAAACTCAAGATCAGCATTGAAAAATCACTTGACTTCAGTTTATATTTGAGCAAACCTTCTTTGCAAGCCTTTGAAGACTGTGGAAGAAACAGTTTACATATAAGTATGTGCAATTTCAAAAAATTACATGTACAAAATAAAAACATAAACACATAAGTGAGATGTTAAAATGTCCTAAAAATTCTCTTGTTAATTTGTATGATTTTCCGTTTTCTTTCAGAGGACATATACGAGCGGACAATGATGGTGGATGGAGAGGAGACAACACTGATATTGATGGATACTTGGGAGAATGACAAATTGGTACGCTGATCATATTTGTGTATGTATAAATATGCTTATATACAGTACATTTGTTAAGATTATTTTATGATGACTAATTTTTTATCCATCTCAGTAAGTATAGTTCTGTTGAGGTAAAACATGACACATATCAAACAAAACTACACCTATTAGCTTTGCAGGATCGTATGCCTTTGATCAAAAGATAATGTTACCTAAACTATATTTAAAGTAAAATTATTTAAAGTTGGGACAATATTGCAAACCATGGTTTAAGTTGTCTTTCAACTCACATCAACAATTTTACTACAATAAGCATCTACATATAGCTGTAAAAACTGTAACCGTCATGATCTTTAGGTCACAAATGACAGTTTTTATTTTGTTTATATCTTTTACTCTATTCATGTTGTTTATTATGTTCTTTATTTCATTCCATGTTCTGTTTTTTTGCCATTTGTGTTTTGCTGTATTATTACTTTTTGCTCACAACACCAGATGTTCTTCTGCTTATTTTTCTGTATATTCCTTAGTTTTACCAAGTTAGTCATTACTTTATCAGGTAACCATTCTGAGCTATTGGATACGTTGTGTTTTTTTTCATTGCTTTTTTCCTTGTTTTATCATTTCCCCCCTGCCAGAGCTATCAAAAAATCGATAGT
Source organism: Jordanella pulchra (assembly GCA_034780135.1). NCBI lineage: Eukaryota > Metazoa > Chordata > Actinopteri > Cyprinodontiformes > Cyprinodontidae > Jordanella > Jordanella pulchra. The sequence continues at coordinate 22,721 of JAUZNJ010114907.1, read as the reverse complement.
TGTCCCTTACCTGTTCCTCATCATCTTGCCTGTCGCTTGCTTCTTTACTCCACCAATTAAGCCATCAGTTTCTGTCAATCTTTTATCATTTCTTTTGTGTTTCCTGTCTTTATACATGTGTTCTGTTCTCCTGCAACCGTATTATTTCATTAAAATATGAACTCACCATGCTGCCTTCCAGAGTCCATCGACACTTTGGTCCCGAACACCAATCCTTGACAGTAACGGTCTGTTTTGGTCTTTAATATAAAAGAAAAGCAATTGTTAACATAGTCATAGTCGAACCAAAACACCCCAGTTATTGATTTAAAAGTAAACAGACATGCATTTCTGTAAATTATTTACCAAAATGATTATTATTTATCAAGTATTTGTCAGAATTCAAAAATATTGTGAAGCGGTATTGTTTTGATACTACATTTATTTGGGTTGTACAATAGAGTCTTCTGGCTCTTATATTTATCTTTATCCATCTTACTTCTTATTGATCACCTCAGCTTGTGCAACATAGTTTCCACTTTACATTCCAATGATTACAGACTGATGGAGCAATCACTGGAACCTTGCAGATCTATTTGGGCATGTGTTCATTGTCAAACTTTATGCACCAGTTCAACAGGGGGCAATACTGATTTGTTAACAATTTGATTTATATCAAAGCAAATCAGTTAGGACATCAGTAAGGCTAAAGGCTGTCTGAATTCAGCACAGCAATCCAGATTCCTTTCCTACCCTGGATAGAGTTTTTACTGTTGACTATATAATGAAAGGATAGGAGCTAGGAACAGGAGGTAGGAGCTTCAGTTTGTCTTTTTAAGGAGTCGATGAGGGATAGATTTTTCAACCGCTGGTAACAGCAAAACCTTTTTTCCTTTAATCAAGCATTTGCTTTTCTCTTCTAAGATGAGTCATAGGCAAAGGGGATTGCTTACTATATATTATTCAATGCATACTTTAACTTTTCAGAATATAAATAGGCCGATCTTTATGAGATTCTAAAACTATAAAAAAAAGCCTACAAACTTCAGATTTCAGAGTTTTGACATTTATTAATCAAAGAGGAATCAAAATAGTTCATATTTTTAAAAAACTTGGATCAGTTTAAAACTTAAACCTATAACATACAATGAACATACATACAATGAATGAATAACCCTTTAATAAAAGGCTGGATGCTAAGTCTCTTTGCTTTAATTTAAATGTGATTATAAACAGTTAAGGAGCCTTCTTTTCTGTGTATTCGACTAGAAAAAGGGAGACCCATCTTGCCATGATGACTGTCTGAAGGTGGGGAGTGCTTATGTTATTGTTTACTCCGTCACTGACCGTTCAAGTTTCGATTCAGCTGCTGAGCTCCGCATCACGCTAAGGCGAGCCAGACAAGCCGAAAATCTCCCCATCATCCTTGTAGGAAACAAGAGTGACTTGGTCCGGGCCAGAGAGGTAGCTGTGGAAGGTGGGTCAGTGTTCTGTAGCATGCAACTGTTTGTATGTCAAAAAGACAATGACTATTTCCTTTCTTTTCTAGAGGGCCGAGCTTGTGCTGTAGTGTTTGACTGCAAATTTATTGAAACGTCTGCATCGCTGCAGCATAATGTGTCTGAGCTGTTTGAGGGGGTAGTGAGACAGATTCGTCTTCGGCGGGACAGCACCGAGGTTACAAAGCACAGAAACTCAATCTACAAACGCAAAGAGAGTCTCACAAAAAAGGCTCGTCGTTTCCTGGATCGACTGGTGGCACGAAACAACCAGCGAATGGCAGTTAAAGTGCGCTCCAAGAGCTGCCACGACCTAGCTGTCCTTTAAGACTTGCTTACATGAGGACTGTTACTGTGACATCTTGAACGGTTGTGATACTGTGGACATTAGTTTCAGCTATGTATCACAATCAGTGGGTCAACCTCAAACAAAGTTTTTCAGTCCAAAATGAAATGACCAAAGGTACTCACTGTGACTAGCTGGTTTCATTATTTTACTTCTTAGTGTCAAAATCATTGTCACTTTACCTCCAAATGACTTAAATTTAATGATTTCCGATGGATGTAACCAATCATCCTTGTATGGTTTAACGTTGGTATGAATATCTGTGAATGTGTCATTAAAGGTGATGGTATTCACCAAATTTTCACTGCGTCCACTCTGTGCTTGTCTTGAGATACCTTGTTTGTAGATCAATATGATAAATAAATGGTGAAAAGAACAATCATTACACTCTTCTAAATGAAAACCAGCACTGACTAAAAATCTGCATACTTCTGAATTTCTTTAAAATTTTTGTTCTAAAAACATATTTTTTCCAAGAGGTGTGTGTCCTTAAAAATAGCACAATGGGAAAGATCAACTGAAAAATGATAAGGAATTGTTCTAAGATCCATTATACCTCTGTGTGGCCATTTTCCTGATAAGATTAGTGTAAAGATGTTATAATAATATACTAAATGTTTTGCCTTCATTGCCTTCCATCCACAACAGCGTGAGACACTGTGGAGGGAAACAAGATCTTCTTCTCTAAGACGATGGAGCTCGATAGTCTAACATAATTATGATATATTAAAATTCTATTCTGTTTATCTATATAGCGCCAGTTCACAACACATTTCATCTCCAGGCACTCTACAGAGACAATACTGAGACAAACTAGTTGATAGCATCCAATCATATATTTGCAAGACATGCTCCTCCATGAGCCCACAGCGATAACCTTTGCATGCATTTGCGTTGACTCTTGACTCTTCAGCAATCTCTCACACCAATCAAGCATGTAGCGACAGTGGAAAGGAAAAAAAAAAATTTCATAACAGGAAGAAACCTCATCTGTAGAGCCCGACTGGGGATTCAAGGAGAAAGATGTAGAACCTAAAAAGACAAACATAGAAATATTTATCCCTAAATACATCATATGTCAAAAGGCTTTATACGTTTAAGGTGTCATAAATGCAATCAAAATAATGACGTTTCATTTAGTTTACAGTGAATAATTAAAAGTGAATGAGAAATGTATTAAAATGTGGCAGCTTGTAGCAAACTGGGATAGCTCAGATGACCCGTCTACGAGGCGGGGCTCAGCTAGAAGAAAGAGTCATAAAACTTTTCCCTAAGATGGCCACCCCCACATGTGGCCGAAAAGGAGGTAGCTTGAAGCTTGCAATGCTAGCCATTTCAACCGTTGCACCCTGACTCTTCAAAGGGAAAGATAATAATTAATAATTCTTATTGTCATTACAAAGAATGGTATGAAAGGAATTTTTACCTCATCAGCTTATCAATGTTTGGACAAAAAATGGTTTGTTATGTAACCTGAAATATTTTAGGCTTCAAAGCACCATGTGTCAAGTAAGAATAATTCAACACATGTTGTGTCACAGGCAAAATTTTTCTTACATGTGTACTAAATTGTCAACAAAGAAAAAAGATAATAATAAATAAAATAATGATGTTTGCAACTTCATCAAATATAGAGTTAAAGGATAGTCCACAAATGAGGCACACTGAGCCAGGTGCTGCTGGAGGTTTCTTCCTGTAAAAAGGGAGTTTTCCTCTCCACTATCACTACATGCATACTTGGTGTGAGGCACTGTTGCCAAGTGAATGAGTTGATGCAATCAGCTGGTTTTCCTTAGATAGAAAACTATTAACCAATTTGACTGTGTGATCTGACTGAATTGTGTCAGTAAGGTGCCTTGAGATGACATGTGTTGCGAATTGGCACTATATAAATAAATAAATTGCATTGAATTTAAATTAACTCTCTCATAGTAGGGTTAGACTAAAGCAGGGGCGTCAACCTGGTTCCAGAAAGGGCCATGTGGCTGCTGGTTTTCTTTCCACCCAAGAAGTAGCAGCACCAGACTTCATTCATCTCATCAAGTAAGTCTAGTCTTTACCTGATGACTTGATGGGATGAATTGAGTCTGGTGTGCTACTGCTTGGGTGGAAAGAAAACCAGCAGCCACACGGCCCTTTCTGGAACCACTTTGAGACCCCTGGACTAAAGCGTTGAATTGGCACTTGAAAAAGTAAGTAATGTCCGCTGGAGTAACAAGAAAAGTGAGAAGTTGAACTGGAGTTCAATAACATCAAGCTGCTAACATCAGAACCAGCTTTATCTTTAGCCCACATCAGACTGCCAAGTTGCCATGTTGTCCCACTTCTTTTACAGATTCAATTTTTTTTCTATCTATCTATTGATCAGCTGTTTTGCTAGCACACATGTACAGCACACTTTTACACAGACTGTGTTCTGCAGGGGACAGTAGATGGAGGCGGAGTGTTGAACATTGATTTGATGAGGGTAATGGAAAGAATGCCTGACTCTGCTTAACCCCTGTGACACACACACAGAGTGATGTGTAAACATCCTCTCAGTGGAGGAGGACCAGAGCCTCAAAGCTGTGAGTTCAGCTCCCTCCTGAATTTGTTAAGAATAGCAATGTCTGAAAAAAACTCTATCCTAGGGTTTTTTCAGCTAGATGTCCACAGGGTGATGAAACCAATTTTTACAAGAACTAGCAGTTTGTGTTTCCAGCTAGATATGACAATATATTGTATATTATAGATGTAAAGGAAATAATTGTAAGCCTTGTAAAAGGCTGTTGTTACACCTGAATGAAAAGAGCACTATAAATAAAGTTTGATAAATCGAATGATTGGTTAATTAATTGATTGTGTAGGTTTGCAGTCATGGCCTTCTCCATTTTCAGATGATGAATTGAACAGAACTCCGTAAGATGTTTAAAGTTTTAAAAATATTTGGGTAACCTAACCTTGCTATACACTCAGCCACATTTTTATCCTGCGTATCATGTTTAGATTTTTTCCCCACCTCATTGGTCTTTGAGAGGCTGTTTGATCATTTAATGATAATCACAAACCTCTGAGACCTTCATAGACATCAACTTTGTTTACTGAAGAGGTGACGTCTGAAAGCAGCTTGTTGTTTTCTACTAAGGTGTGTAAGAGTAGAGGTGGCTGAATACAAATGTTGAACAGATTTTTTAAAACAAATTTAACTGTTTTATTTGCCTGTTTAAATGTCACACAGAATCCTCTGCAACAACATCGAAAAGAATTTTGACGAGTTTCTCTTGTTCAGTCTGTTAAAACTCAGCTGTGCAGTGAAAACTAAAACTTAAGTTTAAAACAAAACGTCACATAAAGGTTGGGTTGAAAAACCGCAGGATTTGAAACAGGAGTCAAAACGAGGTCACAGTTAAAGGTCTTAACTAAACAAATTTATACCATTCCTGCAAAAACAAGGCGGACAAATGGTAAGAACTTAAGGGCTTAAAGGTAAAATCATGGCATATTGTTGGTATGAAAAGATTACAAGAAGAAAATCAAAAACCCAATTGAAGAATTAAATGGTTTATATGTGTATATGTGCTTTCAGTCTTTTTATTTATCATCCAGATAAGGGATCTTCTAAGCAAAATGGTAAATTTTGCACTACCACTATATTCTGGCATGCAGAGTTTTTAAACGAATATAAGAAGCACAATTCCTCTGTTATTTATTTCTATTTAAACAGATTAAAACAAGATAGAAAATTATAGAGAAATAGCAAAGAAATCACGTGTTTTCCAGTATGCTAAATTTAAAAGTTTTTTGTATGGTGAGGATGACAGAGTGACCCTGGGAGATGGGTGGTCCAGTGATGAAATCCATAGAAATGCCAGACCAGGGCCAAGAGGCCAGAGACAGAGGGTGTAGAAGACCAGAGGGAGGTCGGTTTAGGAACACTGAGGGCAGCCTCAAGCAAATTCTCGGATGTCAGAGATTAGGTCGGGGCAACAAAACTGGGATTTATATGATCTGTGTAGTTTTGGTGACCCCAGGGTGACAAAACAGGTGAGAAGCATGGAAGAACTTTAGGACCTTACCCACTAGGTTTTCATGGACAAACAGGCAATCCTTGGGGCAGGCATCAGGTGTGTCGTGAGAATGTGCTGCCTTTCAGACCTTTCTCTCAAGGTCGGTCATGGTGATGGAGTATGAAATCATTGCAACCATCAATCTCTCCCTCTGAGGGCTCATGGATCTGAGAAACGGCATAAGGTTTCATGTTCTTAGTTCCGGGTCTGTAAGACAGAGAGAGATTAAATCCACCATCTGGCTTGGTGGGGGTTAAGGTATTCAGCAGATCTAAGGTACTTGAGATTTTTGTAATCAGCCCAGACTATGAATGGTTCGACAGTGTCCCCCAACCAGTGCCTCCACTCCTTTAGAGCCAATGTCATGGCCAAAATTTCTTGGTCTCCAACGTCATAATTTCTTTTGGCAGGTGAGAGGCTTCTAGAAAAGAAAGCACATGGATGAATGCAACTGTTATCAGCTCTTTTGCTCAATACTGCACCTACCCCCGTGCTTCAGGTGTCCACCTCAACAATTAATTGTTTTTTGACATTGAATGACTGGAGGATGGGGCCTGTGGTCAATAGGTGCTTGAGGTTGTGGTACACATTGTCGACTTGATCATTCCAAGAAAAAGTAATGTTTGATGAGGTGAGGGAATTGAGAGGAGAGGCTACCTGCTATAGTTCCAGATGAATCTATGATAGAAATTGGCTAATCCAAGTAGCCTGCCCAGTTGTTTGCATACATACGGAACAGGCTTATCAGTAACAGAGTTGTTTTTTTGCCATGCGGCTCATATCGGGGAGATGAAGCGAAGTTATGATGTAGTGGATACATGAAATTCACATTTCTTCACTTTTACAAACAGTGCATTTTGGAGGAGTCCGAGCAGAACTGAACTCATTTGTGGGATGGCAGATTTTTAAGGTAGATAGTTATAGGTTTATGAACACGAAGTGCCCCACCATGTCACTGAGGACATCATTAACCAGGTTTGGAGCCTTGGATAAATCTGGGTAGGTGTCATCGACACTCCCCTCAATTGCTGGAGGTGAAGTGCAGGCCAATGTGAAGCAGGTTTGAGAACATGCAGGGGACCACTGCACAATTTTCTTTCATCGCCAGTCAATCTTGGGGTTGTGTCTTCTCAGCTAAGTGAATCCCAATACAATGGGGATCTGAGGAGAATTAACTATGAGGAAGTGATCTTTTCATGATGGTTGCCTCCTATTGACAGGTTCCCCTCTTCTGAGACCAGACTGGAAGTAGGATGAATTTCTTGGAAGAATAGTTCATCCATGAACTCTGTATCAGCAGAATCAATGAAGGGGGAAGTCTGAAGTGGAACAGAGCTTGTAGATATCTGGACAGGGAAATTCAGGTTGGGGGATGAGAGGATGTTAGTTCGCCTCAGAAGAGTTCCTCAACCCCCTACGGAGCAAGACTTTTTAATGGACAACTCAACACGAAATGACCCTTACCCCCACAATACAGACACAGGTTTAGCAGATGCCATCATTGTCTCTCCTCTGGGGAAAGTTTAGTGCGTCCCAACTACATCAGTTCAGGTGGAGGGGCTGTCTTGGAGGGAGTCTTGGTTTCGGGAACCATTGGTGAGAGTGGTTGAGCCGGTGACTGAAAGATCCTTTCCTTCTTGTGTTCAGTGAGCCGAAGGTCGATTCGGAGAGCTAAATCCTCCAGTTGCTTGAGAGACTGTGGGGCTTTACGGGTTGCCAGTTCATCTTTGAGCTTATCATTAAGTCCTGTCAGAAAAGCCTCCGATAATGCCACCTTATTCGATAGGCTTTCTGCTGCTAGGAGATGAAAATCGATAATATAATTAGTGACAGATCTGTTACCTTGCCTTAGGGAAAGTAGTCCCCAGGTGTTTTCCAAACTAGGAAGAGTTGGAGCAAAAACTTGGATCAGCTATTGGGAGAAGGTCTGAAAAGACTGACAAACTTGTGACCTGTTCAACCACTATGCAGTACCCAACAGCTTAGCCTTGTAGTAGTGAAATGGCAAAAGCCACATTCACCTGATCTAACTGGAATAAAGATGGTTGGAGTTCAAAATGAATTTCACACCGAGTCAAGAATGCTCTGCACTGATCCGGATCATCTCTTAAGCGTTCAGGCGACGACAGATGCGTCTCTGGGTTGAGAGTGAGCAGCACAGTGTGTATGGTGGTGTTGGCCGTTGTGGAATTGGAGCATCAGGTTGAGGTAGTTTATGGAGGTGCTCCAAAATCTCACTTATACCAGTCTTCAGCTGATTAATGAAAATTATCACACCCTTGGCCAAATTATTCTGTAATGCGGGCTTATAGAAGACCCAGAATTCAAGCTAGACACAAAAGGAAAATTTGCACAGTTTATTAGAATGCACAACAGGAGCAGGAAATACAGTGATCCCTTAGGGAAAGCAACTGGCTCCTCTGGGGAGAGATTTCAGATGTCATTCTCCAATAACAGATGACGGGATGATTCTCCATTGATGAGAAATGGATCACTAACCTCAGTGTGGTTTGGAGGGAAACCCAGACAGAAGCAGCAGAAGCCGGTTGGTGTGTGACGTCACTGTTTGGAACAAATAAGGAGCTGGACCTGTTAAGGTAAGGCTGCTGGCCAGTTTCCCTGGTGACTGCTCATTTGGTTGAGGAGAGCAGATGGAAGGGAATCAGGTGAAGGGGAACCTTGAGAGTTACTTTGATGGACAGACCAATAGTCAATGCTGGGACAGACCCAAGGACAGAGCCAGGAGGTCAGAGATCTGAGCACAATCCAAAGCAGAACCCAGAGTCGGGGAAAGAGCCAGGGTCAGAGCCGGGTGGTCGATGTTGGAGAGGAATCCAGGGCAGAATCCGAAAGCAAGGTCAGAGGGCAGAAAACAGGTCAATCGAAAAATACAAACAGGACCAAAAGGGGTTCAGGCAGGATCAAAGAATCAGGAGACAAATGAGTCAAAATCAGGCAGACAGACTGGACAAGGAATTCCTGACAAAAGTCACTGAAGCTCGTAATAATCTAGCACCTGTTGCTGGAAGGTTTTATAGAGAGGGAAGAAGGTGGATCTGATGTGTGTGATGAGGTGCAGAGCAGTGGAGCCAGGTGGAGATGATTGAGTTTATTAGACCAGCACAGATTTATGACAGTCTTGGCTATATGGAAAAACTGTTTGGCAGACAGACTAGTTAAATCTAATAATTTGTTTTTCTTTTTTCCTGTTCGCGAACCAGATGAGCCGACTTGTGAAACCACACGCCTTAATTCTTTTCCACATGGCGGTCATGCTGTAATGAAACATTTAAGAAAGCTATCCTTGTAAAGCCAATGTTTTCTGTCTTTTCTTGCTGATACTGACCAAAGGCAGCTTCATGAGTTATTATTTTCCACAGGAAGTCCACAGAAGTTCATTCTTCTATGTAGAAACACTACATTTGTATTCTGGGATGTATTCCCAAGTGTCCAAAAAAATCTCACGACTGCAGTTCATTATGGAAAGAAATGTCACAGGGGTGTCAAACAAAAGCTTTAAGGTTTGTTCCTTTTTTTCCCACCAGGCATTCCAACTGAAGTTTTCTTGAAAAGTTTATGATGTGTTTTATGAAGTGTTTAATGCAGTAACATCATATTGCTTCAGCATCTGTCAGAACCAAAAGCCTGGTCTGATCCAACTCCCTGTATTGTAATAAAAAAAAAAAATTGGTAAATGCCATTAAAAGTCATGCATCGATGGTTAGCTTTACCTATCCTTGCCTTGACTCCCAGTAGGTGTATTTCTGCAATGATAGCTTACCTGTTAGATTTCATTTCATTTGTTTATTATAGGTAATGTGATGCTGATCAATTCTGCCCTATCCCAGTTTCAGTCAAAGGGAATAGTCAAATTAATTAAGCTTGACAGCTAAGAAATAATTTTTTAAAAATCATGCCTTGGCTTCACTGGGAGTTGTACGAAATATCTTTTGTATTTCTTTTTGTGCCTGTATTATTACGGACCTGGACATCACTCTTACAAGTCTTTCAAACATTTCAGCCTCTTTTAGGTGCTTTTGATTTACAGACAGAGCAGCAAACACTGAAAGTCAAACAGTCGCCTGTATTTATTTTAACTGTGCAGCCTCTGCTATGTCTGACTCATTTTATCGCTCAGACATCAGCAAGCCTGCCTCAGACAAGTGGTTTGAAATGCATTTATTTTAACTCTTCGAAAATCTGTCTCCCCCTGTTGGATATTTTACAGCTTTCTATCAGGTTTTTCTTATTAACTTTTTTTCCCCAAGGACCTTTCTTTAGGATTAGATGAAGATAGGATTAGATTTTTTTTTTAATCAAAGAACATACAAAGATAGTGCAGATTTTGGCTCCAGATTGACCTGAAACATACTTTCCAGCAAATAATAAATACTGTATTTACGAATTTAAAATACACATGTACCAAAAAGAGCGACATACAATCAGAACTGTTGAAGTAACAGCCAAACATTTATCATCTTTGTGGCAAGAAAAGTATCTTTAAGAAAATGGACTGTAACAAACAAGAAAAAAAATTATGCAATTACCTTTTTCTTCTAAAGACTTTCTCTCAAATACCTTTCCATGACTAGATGAACAGATAGCTTCTAGGACTGGCTTGTGTTGGTTTACTCTCAGTAGAAAATGTCGACTAGTGTCTTCTGGATAGTGTTACGTCAGCAGTCCTCTGATAATTATGCTGGACACCATAAAACTCATAATTATTCATTGCTCCCATTAACGTTCTAATGTAAAATTTACAATTTCAGTAAAACTCAATTTTGTATTTTCAATAGTTAATAGCGACTTTAGAAGTTAGCAAAAAGAAGTGTATAAATAAGTCTATTTGATATGAATTAAAGTCTGTGAACTGCATTCCAAAAATGAAATAGTTAATGGATAATTCACTGAGAAGCACATGTAATCAAAGCGTTTTCTGACATCATATTTGACTTAATAAGTTATACATGTAATCATATGGAAATCTTACAGCTTTTTTTTTCTTTTTTTATTACCTCTCTTGGAATGCAACTCTTGTCATATCATGGGCATTGGACATGTAAGAAAAAAACAACAAAATAGTGATACAATTGCATGCATCTGTAAGATTATTTGCTGATAAATTCCATCCATCTGTATGTTGAGTGTTTGTCTCTACAGACAACATACCATAACAAACAATAACATTAAAAACACATATCTGAGTAGATTTGTTTCCTGTTCTGTAAAACTATTATTCTAAGAGTTTAAGAGGTTCTGGTATTGAAGTGTGGCTAACTAAATTTTCAGATATATTTCATTTAAACCATCAACTGCAAAGATTAAAACAGTTTGTGTTTGATATATGTGTTGATAGTAATCTTGATCTCTGGTACTCAGTAAAATAAACAGTTAAAGAAACAAATCCCACATTAAAAGTGGTAGTTTTGTGATTTAAAAGATATTGTAGGATATGTAATTGCTGCAGTTTACTTTTCTTTGTTCAACTGTTAAAAAGGTTAATAGGGGTGAAGGGGGACTGAAGAGGAGCGGAAACTTGCTTCGGAACCTAGGAGGAAACATTTGGGAAGCTCTGGATTCCTGCAATCTAGTTATAAAACAATTAGAAATGGTTCTCCAAATATTTCCACTAACGTATTTTCTGAACACATTAAGATTTTAAGTTAACAATTTCCAGGTTGTACGGTAACTAAAGCTTTCTATAGAAAACCTTCCAGGCCAAATGTTTGCTTTTTATATTGTTTACATCGATTGTTGTACACCACATCAACTCATCAAATAACAACAACATAGCAGTTTTTGTGTTTTCAGTATGTTTGGGTTGCCATAGTACTTGATCAGAGAGGTCCTAAAGGAAAACATCACCTGCTGACTTGTGTCAGACCCAAAGGTAAGTGCTAAGTTTTTATATCTGTAACAATAAGGCAGTTGTGGGAGTCTATATGGCTTCTGCATGATATCAATTTTGAAAGTGTTTTCAGTATTACTTGGAGAGGTTCTAATATCTGTACTGTGTATTATATAAAAAAGCTGCTCTTCAAGAATATTTTCATGATCAAATACCAAAGCCATCCCGGAGAAGTTTAGTTTAACTGAACTGAAAACTTATTGGGTCTTCATCAGTGGAGTTCTCAAATGTTTCCAGGGACTTTAATTGATCAAACAACCCCGCAGGGGGCTACAGGATGTTTGCTTTAGCTTCTTAGATTTTACTGTTTCTCTATAGAGGTTGACTGAACTAAAAAGTTGTTAAGATGTAAGGATCCTGTTTCTTTGCAAAGACATTGATGTTTTTCTTTGACTGTTTTTATGTTGTAAAATTTTATATGGACAGAGCTGCCTCAACTAAACTGTTTATCTGCTACAAGGTGAAGATTCTTTGATTAAATATTGATTATTTTATATTTTATTTAATGACAAATAACAATGCAAGTCTTAAAGACATTGTCTACTCGGGCTATATGCATGTTAAAACGATGAAAAAAAGAAATCAAGGTATTTTGCGTCCTCTGGTGATCAAAAATGGCATCTATTCATTTTTGTTTGTTTAAAATATATACAGTAGCTAATATTTTAATGATTTTTAAAAATGTTTTTTAAAAAAAGTTTGATTTTTTTAAATAACTTATGACTAAATAAAGGAAATAAAAACCTATTTCCTTTTATTAAGGGTTGTCAGACTCATGTTCGGCCACTTTGACAAAATCAAGTCTTTCAAAGAACCATTGCAGCTGTATGGATTAGACCTTCAATTATATCACTTTTTTTACAAATAACCCACGACTATAATGTTATAACTTTATATTTATTTCACATTTAAGACACTTTATACTTAAAAAGGATGTGCCTCTATTTTATAACACGATTTTTTGTCCCTTGATAGCCAGATAAATTGTGTGCCAGGTCTCAAGTTTGACAAATATGTTTTAATAAAAAGTCAAAAGCAATGCAATTATGAACTGAACTTATAATTTTGAGTTTCTAATTGGTTTGAAAATAATTTGTTAATCCCAGGGAATGAAGGGTAATTAAATACTGCTTAACTTGTCAATTTATGATGCAGCCAACAACTGCAGATTTATATGCAGCATTTCTGCAGATGATAGCGCCATCTTCTGTTGGAGGTGTACAAAGCAAAAAGGAATGGTGAAAGCCGTCCCATGTGGTGCTCCTTATTTGCTATCAATGGCTATAGCAGTAAATTACTTGAAAATACTGGGAATTCACTTAGGAGAAGTAGTAGATAACCCAAATTTTATGTACTGAGGATGAAGATGCTATTGATGTCAAACAAAAAGGTATGTTTTTAAGAATTAAGAGCCATTACTTTAAATAAGTAGCTATATAGAAATTTTAATGAGACACCAGCTCTGCATTCAAATTCAAAACACATAGAAAAATGAAGAGTTAGCCTCCTTTAAGGAAAGCCCCTAAAATAAAAAAACCTTCAGAAGAAAAAAGAAAGTTTTGAGTATTAAGTTAGTGACTAGAAAATGTTGCATTTCCTGTGGAAATACAGTGTGAATGCTTGTACACTAAACAGTAAGCTAAAAATGGCAAAAACAAGCAGAAATTAAAGGAAGAACCTGCTCAAATGGTATGACAGAAAACAAAATGCTTAATTTTCCTGAAAAATAGCTGAAGCCAATAGCAGAAACATAGCTGACATGTTATTAATTAGCAGCAAACAGAAAAGCTTAATGCCTGTGGAGAAAGAAAGGAGAATCAAGAAAAAGTTAACAATATAGATTCAAATGTACCGTTTAGCTGGAAGCTGAAAAGAAGTCAGTTGAACAGGAAAAAACTTCCTGAAACATTATAAACTGGCAGAGAAGCAATATGGAATTGCTTTCCTGAAACAGTAGGGACTGATCTTAAAAGAAAGATGGATGAAAACAAGTAGCAGTAGTTCAAAATAATTGGTAAAATATTGTCAAAAGGACAAAAAAAGCATATTGAAGGATAAAATATGTGAGCAACATTGATGAAATGATTAACTAAGTGTTCCTTAAGCTGTTAATACGCAAGACAATTTTAAAACTAGTGAAACAAAGTAAGAAAAAGTTGTCAGTAGATAAGCTGAAGACAACATTTAGAAACAAACTGCATTAAAAAGAGGCAGAGGCAGGTCCAAACTCGAGCTGTGTAAAAAAAAAAATAATAATAATAATAATAAACGTTTTGCACTTCACAAGACTGACATTTTTGCCCATTCTTCATTGCAATTCCTTTCAGAGTGATGAGTTGTGTTGCTTTTACACCAAAAAACATTTTGCATTGTTACCAAAAAGTTCGATTTTGGTTTAATCTGAGCAAAGCATCTTGTTCCACATGCTTGGTGCGTATCCCAGGTGCTGTGTAGTAAACTTTAAACAAGACTTTTTAAGGATATCTTTAATAAATAGCTTTCTTCTTGCTACTGTTCCATGAAGGCCAGATTTGTACAGCATACAACTGATTGTTGTCCTATAAACAGAGTCTCCCACCTCAGCTATAGATCTCTGCTGTTCATCCAGAGTGATCATGGGCCTCATGGCTACATTTCTGATCAGTCTTCTCCTTGTTTGAGCTCAAGCTTTAGAGGGACGGCCGGATCTTTGTAGATCTACAGTGGTCTGATACTCCTTCCATCTCAATATTATTGCTTGCACAGAGCTCCTTGGGATGTTTAAAGCTTTGCATCCATATCCAGCTTTAAACTTCCCACAACAAATTGTGGACATGTTTGGTGTGTTCCTTGTTCTTTACAATGTTCCCTGGGCTTTAAACAGACGATCACAGATCTCAGCAGGTGCATTTATACAGAGACTTGATTACACATAGGTGGATCCTATTTATCAGTCACTTAGGTCAACACTGGATCATTCAAAGAGCCTCACTGAAGTTTGCTGCACTGAAAGTAAAGGGGTCGATTAATTTGGCAAGAGCCGCTCTTCAGATTTGTGTTATAGAAGTGTAAAACATCCACTAAATTTCATTCCACTTTACAGTTGTATCCAACTTATTTATGTTTGAACTGAAGCATGAAATGAGGCAAGAGGTCAAAGAGTTCAAGGAGAAAAAAAAAACGACCACACATATTATGAAGAGAGCAAAACTAATCTCTCCAGGCAACTCTTGTGAAAGTATAAATTTTGTCTTTTGAATAAACCTGCAAACATTTCCCTACTGCATCAGCTCATGTTTGGACCCTTTCGGCTGGATTTGCCTGTTATTCATCTTAAGGCCCTTCATAACATTATGGAACATACAGGCGGCAGAAAATTACACAAAGTAGAATCTGTCATGTTGTTACACGCCAACAATACTTGAGTTTAAACTGAAAATCAAATTACCAAAAAGATGTGTTTGAAAGAAAATTACCCAATATATTAAAAAGCACTACTTTAGTAATTTGATCACCTGTAACTTAAAGAATATTAACCTTTGTCATTTTTAACACAGGTTAGAGATAATATTTTATCTACTTTAGCCAGACTACATTTTGACAAAATACTTCTATGCTAGTATAACATTTGACGCCCCCGTTCAAATGTTGTCTTTTAGTCTCAGTCTGTCTTAATAACAATCTGAACAGAGGCTGCACTACAGAGGTGGGGTTACGACTGCCAGTGTTATGCCGAGAAACGTATGCCTGCCGAGAGCTGTATCCCCTGCCGCGGGAGCGCGCATCGTTCTGAACTCTCGTACACTGATGAGAAAACGGACTGAAATTTAACCGAAGAGAAAACTTAAGATATTCGTAACATTGTCGCGTTTCTTAAACACGTAAGCCCTAAAACGGTGGGCTTTATTTCGGAGATTTATTAAAACAATTTTTACAGCTTTTATGAGACAAATTGAGGACATATGAGTTGAACGTTTTTCAGTCAATGTCTGATGAAAATATTCCGCGCAGATGGCTTGAAATTCCCTGATTTTTCTTTTAACACCATGATAGCTTGAAGCACGACAAAACAGAGGTCCATTGCGTTGAACATTTTATATCCGCCTAGTCTACTAATGTAGGGGGGGGGGGGGGGGGACTTTTCTGTGGCCCTGTAAACATCCTTGGCCCCCTCTATTGTCATGTTGACATGAAACTTGCAGCGGTTGCTCAGAGAACAAGTGTCATTACGTAGAAAAGGTGAAATAACTCTTAACTCATAATTTCTTCAATTTAGCAGGGGGGGTGCATTTTTTGGCATAGTTTGCCAATATATTCATGCTTTATATATTTTCCCTAAATATTATTCTATTGATATAAAACTTTACACCAGTAGTTTATAGAACAAGTGTGAATATGTAGAAAAAGTTCATTTTTTGGCAAAGCTAATCATTAGCTTGCCAATATTTGAGGGGAATAGGCAGGGGATGCAAATATCGGCAAGCTCAACATCCATATTGCCAAAAAATGCACCCCCCTCCTAGTTTGAAGAAATACAGAGTTAAAAGTGAAATAATCTTTTCTACATAATTACACTTATTTTCTTAGCTACTGCTATGAGTTTTACATCAGTAGGATAATATTTGGGGGCAATGGGCAGGGGATGCAAATATCGGCAGACTAATAATAGGCTTTGCTGCAAAATGCTTCCCCTGCTAACACGGGGAAAAAACACAATAAGTGAAATAACTTTTTCTACAAGTTCACACTTTTTCTATGAACTACTTGTATAAGTTTTATATCAACAGAATAGTATTTAGGGGAAATATATGTCCTGCATATATTGGCAAACTATGCCCATAAACTATGCCCATAAAATATGATCCTGTGCTGATAAACTGATAGTCCCATATTTCAATGATAAAGTTATGACAAAAAGATTTTTTTTTTGCTGCACAATCAAATGTCTGTGATCTGTTGCTATGGCGACATGTAAACATCTGCTTTTGTTTATTAAAGTTATACTAATGCAGCTGATGAATTGGTCATTGGCCTTCATGAAGCTGTTTGTTCACGACCTTATCTGTGAGACATACACAGATCTCCAAGATTTGTAATATTAAATTCCACACAGAGGCCTTTTAATTTAAGGTGTTGGTGGTTGTGGATTTTGTTAAGGATATCAAAAATAAGAGGCTAGATACAAAAGTAAGCTGTCCATTATAGATCTTTATGCCAATAAAATGTTGAAAGTCGTATATCTTTTTCCTTTCACTTCCCTGCTCTTTTTTTCTGTCTGTCATGTTGTGTCTCAGCAAAATACATTGAAGTTTGTGGTTGTAATGGTAAAAGTAATGTAATGGTGATGTAAAAGTTCTTTGGCCCTCAGACTAAAGACTACCAACTTGATATGAATTGGCATGCACTCTGAACAGTTTAGGAAAAGGATTAGAGTTGTCTTCCCTCCTAGGGCCCAGACACTGGTGGTGGAATAAGCCAGAGGATCAATATCCTGTCCACTGTCCTGTCACAGTATCAATTGGTTAGAGCTTTGAGCATGGCACATCAACAGGTGATCCAGGCAAAGCTGATAAGAGTCTTCCAGGTCTAACTGTCACTTCAACTTAATATAATCGACTGAATCCTAATAATAATCTGAAATTATTATCCGGAGATCCTTTTAAACGTTGAAAATGTTACTGTTGTGGAGATCATGCATCATTTCTGCTTACATTTTTATTTATTTTTTTAGTTATAGCTCATTTTTGTTGTTTTATAATTTAGTTTATCGTGCTGTGAAAATGTTTTTTTTTTTTTTGTGACGCATACGTTGGGAGCAATTTTGCAAGAATTTCCCCAAGTGATTTCTTCTGACAGACAGCTTGCCCAATCAGAACAGGACTTTGCAGCAGCCTGACCAATCAGTGACGCATTTTTTTCGTGGTGTGGAGAATAGTGGAGTGGGGTGTCGTGCAGACCGAGGAAAAACACAAACGGGCAGGAAAATATCTAGATAGACGCGATGAACAGTGCAGGTAAGTTGGTGAACTTTTCACAGCTGGAGTCATCCTTTACAGCATTAGGAGCTCATCCAACCACATGTTTTAATTCTTTATGCTAAGTATCGGTTTATTGGGTGGGGGGGTTACAGGGATTCAATCTTCAAAGTAGGGAGTTACCATTGGGGATGATGTGATAAGACTGCAGGGTACATAACTCAATTCATTGGTTTGGCTTTTAATTCGTCCATGCTTCCAATGTGACTTCTTTCATAATCCTTGAATTTCTGAAATGCTTCAGCTAATCAGGAGACTCTGAATCATATGATGAAAATGTAGTTTTTGTTGCCGTTTTAAAAAAAAAAAGATTTATATGAATCTTTAAAGGAAAAAAGCGATGCCTTGAACCGATTGTTCTTTACCTTCGCGTGTTTTTTCTGCCAGGATGCTCGGCCTATAATTAAAATCAGCCTGACAAACAGCGATTTCTTCACCTAAAGTTGAAAACTAACCATTTTTTTTTCTTTTGAATCAAACTAAATCCCCTTTAAAGGGGATTGTCATGTGTGCTTATCATCACTCGCACGCATTCATTAACTAGAGACAGCAACGATAGTTAAATTTTTCCATATTTGTCAGTTTTTAAAAGAACACACATGCGATCTGTTTGAAAAATGTATGACTTAAATGAAATTTATGAAGTTAATTTACAATTTGTTTGAATTTCAACTTTTCTGAATCCACAACCATTGACAAAGGGATAAAAATCTCCTTAGCTGAAACAGCTGCATTGGTTTGAACTCACGCGATACATTTTAAACCAGTTCAGGTTTTAGATCTTTGCTAATCTCAAATGTAATATTTATGATAAATCTAGATAGATAAATTAAAAAAAAAACAAACGAAGAAACGGCGTCTCCTAGAGTCACAGTTATGGTTTCAGAATTAAGAAAATTCCTAGGCCGATTGTATGGGACTCTCTTGTTTTTATAAGTTAAAATAGGAAAACGAATCAATCTAAATCTGATTTTTTTTTTTGGTCATATTTTAAACTACAGAAAAGTTGTTTCAGATTAATATTCATGATTTCAAAACCTTTAATTTCAGTCGTTTGTTCTTGACTGGTTTCTAATTAGAACATCTAACTAGAAAGTTTTCACGGACCATCAACATAGAGAACATAGAGGGGTTTACTGTTCATAGAATATCATAGGATATCTTTGAGAGCTGATTGAGTCACATCTAAACAAACCAGAAATGACTTCTGCAGAACTCTGAATCTCTGAAATCAATGGGAACAAAGTGTTCCTAAAAGAAATGGTTGGCCCCTGTCCAATAGCCTATTGTTGTAATGCTCCCCTCTTCCTCTAGAATTCCTTGGAATCATGTTACCAAGCTTTGCAAAAATGTTCAATGGCTGCAGGGGCGGTGGAAGACAAGTCACAACAGTTGTGCAGATGGAGTTTTTTTTTTTCTACCTTCCTAATACCTCAGTTAATTTGCTTTCCAATAATGTGACGTTACTAAATCCAAATCACATGGGTGAAATTGTCAGTAAAACAAATGAATGCTGTCTAGTAAGTTGACATGTTTATTTAATATCTGATTGTGATATTCTGTTGTGAAAGTATATGATTAACGTAGTTTTTAATCAAAATAATAAATGTATTTTGAAATATAAAAATGAAATTAAAAGCTACTGTGACTCGACCCACAAAGGTGGTCAATGTCCTCACATTCAATATTCAGTAATTTTCATCTATTTTCTCAATATTTTTCTTATTTAATTTCTGAGAAAATTTACTTGGTACTATTCTTTATTAGGTTTAAACACTGCATATTCATTATTGGGTCCATTACAGATAGGTAGTCGGACTTTTAAAAGCACCATTGAAAACTTTGTTCCGGATGGAGTTTCCGCTCTTTCTGTTCTGAGGGTGAAAATATGTACTAACGGGGTAATTAAATCCAATTTCAAGTCTTAACATGTTCCAGTGTATGCTCTAAATTCTGAAAAAATAACTGGTGCAACTGAATGAACGTAGAACAGATTTTTTTTTTACTTTGTAAGTTTCTGAGAAATAACGTCCGCAATAGTTGAACTGTCCCTATTGTTTATTTCAGCTGTGTATCCCCCTCTTAATGCCCCTGCGGCAAACCCGTTCACAAACATACCTGGCTATGAGGGAATTTCAGGAGGTAAGTAGAGGAAAACTGGTTGAACTATATATTTGGAAAGCATTTGCCTCTAATTTCCTATCTCTGTTGCAGGTGCTGTCCTGCCTCCTCCTATACCTTTACAGCCAGTGAGTCCACCACAGCCTGGGCCCACTCCCGATGAATGGAAGTAAGATATCACATCACCGACCTGTGACAGTCAGCAAATCATATCTCGTCTGTGTCAGCATACAGGAGATATTCTTATTTTTCAGGTATCTATTAATGTGTGTGTGTTGTTTTTATTTTAGCATCCCTGCCCTGTCTGAGGATGAGGCTCGTGGTGCATTCAAGCACTATGTGGAATCCAAGTTCTGCTACAACTCTGGCCCTGCCAGTGAGGGTGTTATCACCAACATGGAGTCATTTAACACATACAGGGTGAATGTATTTCACATCTATAACACGTTTCTACTTTGGCATTTATTGCAAAACGTTTAACTAAGTATGGCTTCGGTTAGCTGTTTTGGTTTATTGTGAACGCTAGCAACAGGGTTTTTTTAACAACAGAACTGTCCGGATTGTAATAGCGGTAGAACACCAGAGGGATTGATGTTGACTCCATGTCAGGGATGGCAAACAAGTCATTTTAAAAGACTGTTTGAAATGACTTTATAAATTCTTGACAGAAAAAGGATCACCCAGCAAACACAGCTGAGGAATTTGACATATCTCACCATAAAACTAGCTACTTCTGGTGAGCCCTCTTTTGAACACAAATCGTTGTCGCCCAACTTCCTACAGTCAAGCTTGCATTAGCACAAATATAGAGCGCCCTTGATAAAATGATATGGATGAGTAAATACACAAAGAAACACAAAGAAAATCATAAAAGCTTTATCAATGAAAAAGTCCTGGACCCTAAAAAAAACACAGCAAATATCCTTTAGTGACTTAATTTCAGGAAAAAAATCTTAAAGTGTTCAGAATTTTACCACTGTAAGATAGAAGTTATTGGCTTCAGACAGTGTATGAGTAATGTGATAAAACTGAAGGTTAGTGAATGTCAAGGACTGCTGTATATCCAAGGAACCAACCACAAAATCTTAAGTAGCTCACGTCTCTAGTTCAGTTAGTGTTGGATGGACAAACAACACGTACAAAAAACCTTGTTCCCTGTTTCACATCCCTATTTATAGTCTTTACTTTGCCTTTTTACTCCAGAGTCTGTACTGCCTGTGCATTTTGGGACTGTTTGATTTCAGGCTGTTGATGTGCTAAATGTGTAATTATGGTTTATAGATTAAATTCAACAATGTTGAAGTATTAATCTGTCGAAAATATTGCTCCTCTTTTAGTTTTTCCTTTTTTTTCTCTAATGGTAATCACTGATTTCATTTACCTTAGATCCCTCCTCGCAAAAGTACCTGTTTCTGAATCACGCTTTTTTATATTCAGTAAATAAACCAACGCAGCAAAAGTTGTTTTCTTTTTTAGCGAAAATGATTAATTAACAATAAATCGAACACACCAAAACCTGGTTGTCTTAACAGACCACAAACATTAGGTGTTTTTTTTTTTTGTTTTTTTTATAAAACTTACAAATGGAAATATGCAATGTTTGTCTTTCTGTGTATACTGTGTTAAACAATGTTTTCTGTCCTGTAGTTGTGTCTGGAGACGTTCACAGAGTCCAGATCAACTGAAATGGCTGAGAAACCTTACGAAGGTAGTGTTATCGGAATAAAGGGTTAGGAGAGATGTTTTATATATTTACTTAAAAGTGGTGACAGAAGATGTCTCTAATGAGGTTTATATTTTTTTGCTTTTTTTCTAAAATAAATTGGGGAAAATGTTTGTATTTCTTTATTTTTGTTGTTAATTAAAACCCTAAACTGAAACTATAAGGAATTATCTAAATAACAGGGAAAATAAAAAGATTTTTGAGGGAATAATAATGATGACGTTAAACTACAGATTTAAAGCAATAAAAAAACATATTTTTAAATGTTTATTTTTTTGTATACTGGATACAGGTTTTCTGCAATTATTTGTTTTGTTATTTTGTTGTTGTTCTTCACAGGAGAAACAGCTGACTTCTATGTTCAGCCCGCCCCCAGACCCTGGGAGGTTCCAGCTAAGACCCCCAGCCTCTTCAAAGAAGATACTCAGGAGATCCGTGTGCCGTACACCTCCAGCATAAAGGTGATTGTTTTAAGCTGCATAGCTATTCACATAAGTTTCTATCGGTGACTTTACAATATGTTTGGAGCCAATACCAATACTGATGTATACTAATACTATTTTATTGTATTTAGTTTCCAAGAAGAGAGATTTTGAGTATTAATAAAATACCCAATATCAGGTACATTACACTTGTTAAACATGAGGGGGTGCCAAACAGGTGTTTTAGACACAAGTTTGCAACAAATGTGCAGTAAATTGTCAAAATGACAAAAGGGAGGTATCGACAATAATGTAAGGTTCTCACATGTAGTGCATTGGCACAAAAACTCAACCTTGTGTGGATTTGTCTTTTAAAGGTTGGTAATCCCGGTTTTTTGAGCAGCTTCCTTATTTAATTTTGGAAAACTTAACCTTTTCAAACTGTTAAATTTCTAATTTCCAAAAAATTCTAAAGGTTACAAAAAAATTTAAAACAACTAAAATAGAATCTAGATGACTCCAAAGCTGCTAATGTTGGGATCTGGAGTTTCTGCCACCTTTCCTCTAGCAGAGCGCGCCGTTGGTTTCCAGGGCTGGAGCCCTCAGCGCACCTGAGGATCATCAGCCCATCAGAGACCAACCCTACATAAGCAGCAGTCAGAC